>WNWK01043832.1:0-15341 GCA_009830355.1 Cherax destructor | reverse complement strand
AGAGTGATGACCAAAATTGGATGGGAGAACAGGCCAGATTATTTATAGAAAAGGGAAAAAGAGTGTTGTGCTGGAACACAACCCGGGGGGACACCTTCAGTTTGGGAAATTGGGAAGTTTTTAAAAGCAGGAAATGTTGTGTTAAAAAGGCCCAAAAAAGAATGGTGGGTTGCCTGGGAGGCCAAAGGAGGGGCCCTCCAAGATATTATATTCAAATTTTGGTCTGCTTTCAAGGTCGAAAAATGGCGAAAACCCGGGAAAGTTTTAGCGAAGGATTATGAATATATGTATCCAAGGGCAGTAAGGGTAAAGGCAAAACGGCCTTCAAACCATATTGACTGGGGAGACTATTGTGCGCTAAATCCACATCAAACGTCTATTAACTAGACTTTCCACCCCTTCAAACTGCACTGGTAAGGCGAGGGGGCGGTAGTGGGAGGAATCCGTCCGTAGTCCCCGGTTTGCAAAGGAGAACAATAGCGACCCTACAGCTAGAGAAGAACCCCTTGCGACCATATAAGATTATTGAGTCGTAAGAGGACAGAGCAGACCGTTTAAATGTTGCATACGAATTTTATGCCGCGGGCCCAGATCCGATGTCGGAAAGCAGAGATTGGCCTAGTTCCTGAAGGGGGAATAAGTTTTTTCCAAGGGAAAACAAATTTAACTGCTGGAAGACTTAGAAGAAAGGAACAAGGGGAAAGATGGAACCCTGAAAACGGACCAGATGATTACCAATTTCAGTGGCAACGGCAAGGGGGGTGTTATATCGACACTGGCAACCGAAGAACAGAGCCGGGGGGGGAAAAATTTACCATTTTTTCCGCACTTTTTCCCGACGCACTCATCGAGGAAGCCAAGGACAGTAAAAACGAATCGCCAGCAAGTGTGTTTACATCCGTCACGATGACATGGCGAGCAATACCTTTTCTGCTTAAAATCGGGGTCTCTTGGTTCGTTATCCGATCCGCCCCCCGCAGCGGTTTTAAACTCTGCCCGAGACAAGCAGGGGGACCACCAAGGCACGACTTTTGAGAATGCTTGCCCGAGGTTTGGGGGAAAAAATGTGAAGCCGCTGTGAAGATGGAGGATGAAAAGAGAAAACCTATCAAAGGAGGACAGGAAGGGAAACTCATGAAAGGCCGTAAGATGAGGAGGTCCCATTTCGCCGGGCAAATTCCAGCATGGGCAACAGGAGTGGAAAAAAGAAGGGGACAATGATTGGGAAAAAGACGCTGTCATGTAAGTCCGGGGGACAGACCAGGTGAAGTCAAGGGTGTTGAGGGGAAAAGCAGATGGAGTGATCGATACAGGGGAAAAAATGAATTCGGGGTCAAAATGGATAGGAGTACCCGTATTTAAAAAATGGAGGGGGGAGAAGCAAAAAACCCCAACTGAACGCCACGGAGTCACAGTGCGACCCTCCCCAGAAAAATTTAAAATTAAAACCCAAGAAAAGGGAAGGGGGGGCGGAAGGGGAAAAAACCCAAAAAAAACAACACCCGGGATAGACAACCCCGGGAAGGGGGGAGAATAAAGAACAGAGGAACCCCTTATTAAAGGGGAATGGGGGTTTGGGTGTAATGAAGGAAGGGGGGAAATAGAGTGGGTATGGAAACCAGTGCGTAAAAGAGCATTTTTTTAAAAGGCCACAAAAAAAGGGCCCGGGAAATAAAAAAACGCCAAAAAGGGGGAAAACAGTGGATTGAATTTTGGGGTTTTTTAAACAACCCCAACGGGAAAAAACGGGGGAAAAACACCAAATTCCCCCGGTTTCCCCTTGGGGGGCCCCCCGGATATTCCACTGCAAATGTCATGATTTATGAAGAGAAAGATGTCGAATTTAGAGGTATCTATGGACTAGGGTTAGAAAAGTCCACATGTGGAGCCAGCGGAAGGCTTTAAGCAGAGAAGGGAGTGGGATGCTGTGGCGAAGGAGGGGTGTAGATGGAGAAGAAAGAGGAGGAGGAACTGAGGTGGGAGCGGTAAGTCCATCAACATTCCAGTCTCTGTAATATATTCTGCGATAGCTTCCATGTTTCAGCAGACAAAGATGCAGGATGTTGGACCACATTAGAGATGGAAGGGGAGGAGGGTGAGCACACCGGGAAGACTATAGACTGTGCTAAAGTAGAGGGCGAGGAGATGGAAGAGGAAACTGTCAAAGGGGGCTTGGGGAGGGACAGAGTGGAAGCGGACCTGGGGCGGTATATTACGGTCTCCAGTGCATCTAACAATGGTAGTTAGGTAATCACTTCCTCACCGCCGGCAGTCAAGGGTTACGTTATCAGACCTGATGTTTGACTGCCGGGCCGGTCTTGACTGGACAGTGTCATCGACGACTCTCCCCTAGTCAACACTGGAGAGTCCACCAGCTCACCGATACACTACTGGAGTTCCGCCAGCAGACCTGCTTGAGAGCTGTAGACTTTCGCAGTGTGGTGCTGGTGACAGGTCTACAGTGCTGTTAACGAGACTCTCCCCATATACAACACTGGAGAGTTCACCAGCTCCCTGATACACCTAGGGGAGTGTACGAGACTCCCATAGCACTGCTGGAGAGTGTCAGCGAGACTCTCCTATACAACACTGGGGAGTTCACTACGCTCCTGATACACCTGGGAGTGTTCAGACAGACCTGGAGATTGACTCTCTCCGTGCTGGTGACGGCCCTTAGACTATCTACTGCTTATTCACCGTACCGACTGTGTTCCTGAGACTATGTACCTGAAATGGACTGTTGTACCTGAACTTATGTGTACCTGAAAGTGTGTGACACTGGTAACAGGTGGTGTCTTGTGTGACACTGGTAACAGGTGGTGTCTTGTGTGACACTGGTAACAGGTGGTGTCTTGTGTGACACTGGTAACAGGTGGTGTCTTAAAAGACACTGGTAACACAGGTGGTGCCTTGTGTGACACTGGTAACAGGTGGTGTCTTGTGTGACACTGGTAACAGGTGGTGTCTTGTGTGACACTGGTAACAGGTGGTGTCTTGTGTGTGACACTGGTAACAGGTGGTGTCTGTGTGACACTGGTAACAGGTGTCTTGTGTGACACTGGTAACAGGTGGTGTCTTGTGTGACACTGCAGGTGTCTGTGTGACACTGGCAACAGGTGGTGTCTTGTGTGACACTGGTAACAGGTGGTGTCTTGTGTGACACTGGTAACAGGTGGTGTCTTGTGCGACACTGGTAACAGGTGGTGTCTTGTGCACACTGGTACCAGGTGGTCTTGTGCGACACTTGAAAACAGGTGGTGCTCCTGTGCGACACTGGTAACAGGTGGTGTCTTGTGTGACACTGGTAACAGGTGTGTCTTGTGACACTGGTAACAGGTGGTGTCTTGTGTGACACTGGTAACAGGTGGTGTCTTGTGTGACACTATGTGGTGTCAGGTATTTAGTGGTGTAGTCAGTCAGAGTTTGTGACGGTGGCACGACACAGGTTGAGTCGTGTATTTGATGTGGGCATTGGTAACGCGGTGAAAAGGTTTTATTAGAGATGGGTTCATATGATGCAAGGAAGGTGTCTTATGGGCACAGAGAGAAGGGTGTCGTGTGACACAGAAGAGAAGGCGTGTCATGTGACACAGAGAACGGGTGTCATGTGGGACCCCGGGAGAAGGCGCCATAAGACAAAGAAGTATCATGACAGGTGCAGCAGTGTCCTGCGTGACACTTGAAGATGGTATGACTTGACACTACACCGAATACTTGATTTTACTTGTGACTTTATCTATAATGGATTTTGTGTAAATGTTTTTACACAGATTATTAGATTTATATGTTTTTATTCAGATTATGTTTTTATATTAATAATATATATTTAATATAATAAAATCTGAAATACGATATTTTACTCAGTATCCCAACAGTCGTTTAATTACAAATGCTTCTTTATTTGTAATAGGTAAGCAGTCAAGGAAGAAACTTGGGAGGGACAGGGGGATGGAGGTATTGAACGAGGAGGAGGATGAACCTCCACACACGCCATAGAACTGGTTGAGGTGAAGAAACCCGCAATGGGGATTTTTTTGCCGGATTTATGAGAAGAAGGGGGCGGTGAGGCATTTAGGTGTTGGACGAGGGCGTGTTGACACAGAAATGTGCGAGGGCAGGAGGAAGAGGTGAGGATAGCATGGGATGCCGATGTAGGGACCTCGGAGCCAAGAACAGCAAAGAATTGGGAGAGAGGGTGACGGGAAATGGGTCGACCACAGAGAAGCCGCAGGATTTGGGAAAAACCAGAAGTGGGGGGATTTTTAGCAATGCGAGAATAGGAAATACGGAAAGTTCCCTTAAAGGCATAGAGAGACGGCCATAGCATATGAAACCCCCTTCCACCTTTTTGAGAAAACGATTTCCCGCTCATTTGTAAACCTGACAATGGCGGAATAGATGGTTTGTTCACGACGTTAAGGAAGAGGGGGAATTACAAAAAAAAAACTGCATGGCCGCCGGACCACAGCCCGGGCATTCGCCATGGACCTGCAATATTTCGCCGGATGACCAAAACCGCGATTTCTACACTGTTGCGGTGTAGGGATCCCTTCAACTTGTAAATGGTGACCTCAATGTAGACCGAGGACGAAGGTCTGACGTCAACGTTAGGAGCAATGTTGCAAGGATATCATTTTCGCCTGCGGGGAGGACAGAAGTTTTCACCTTTGGATGGGGAAGGCCCTGGAGCCAAGTTGCTCCAGAATGTCATGACCACAGGTTTGAAAATTCTGTTGACAATGGTATGGGGTAGAATAAAAAACCCACACAAGAGGTTGAAAGATGTTTTCAAAGTGACAGGAGCAGCATCTATGGACGTAAGGCGAAAAAGATCACGAGCTTGGTCAGCATTTTGGACTAATGATGCTTGCCCCTTTGAGGGGGAAAAGGCAAATCTTGCCCACATGGCGTGGGGGTTTTTTTAGAATCCCATGATGGGAAAAGATAGGTATAGAAGATGTGGTCTCGGTAAAAAACTTAGTCCATTGTGAAAAGTGTGAAACAAAGTTTTTAAAGGGGGAGTGAGGACGCTGGTGTTTCGGGAGCTGGGAAAGAGAATGAGGTAATGCAGTATCATCATGTAAGGGTCTTGGTCGTTTGATGTGACCCAGAGTTGGTCGGGCGTGGGCGGGAGCAAGAAAAATTTCCAACACCGAGAGGGGGAAGCCGGAAGCAAGGTCAAAGAAGAGGAGGTCAGACGTATCAAAAAAAGCCAGTCGGAACCCTGGACCAGGGGTGAAAGGCACCACAAGAGGCAGAGGTAGGTCAGAACTGGGTGCGGTATCAGGAAGGCCCGGGTATGGTTCATGGTTGGGTCGTCCATAAGTTATTTTTTTCTTTTTGTTTTTAATAAAAAGAAATAAGAAAAGAAAAAGGGGGGAAAGTGGAGGAATAGCCATAGGAGGAATGAAAGGGGCGTAAACTTTCCCCCCACCCAAGAGGACTCAACACCGCAAGTAGTGCAGATGCTGCATGGAACCCGCATACCCCCTTCATGCCAGTAAACCAGCAATCCAAGATAGCAACCCCCCATCCACCGGCCACCGGACAAAAGAGAGGGCGACCGATACCATACATAGATACCTCCCACCACCCCCCCAATCGAGGCCTCCAGAGATCACCCCTCGCCTGAAAGATCTAAACCACCCCCCGGAAGACCGAGAGGATCGGGGCATCCCCCGGCGATCCAGATTCCACGGCAACTACACCACCGTTAAAACCAACGGGGAAAGGGATGGATATGAAATTCCCCTACCTAGAACCAGTGCCTGTGGAGAAACTCACAGGGTAAAATGGGAAGGGAATAAGGGATGGATGGGGGGGAGGAGGAAAAAGGGAAAAAGGTGGATAGGGAAGATGGGATATTGGAGGGGGGTTGGAGGTAATTAAGTTCGGTCTGAGGACTTGCTTAAGTTCTCCTTTTCGAAAATAATCGGGTTCTTTGTTTTTGCATTATAAAACGTACCACATTCAAAAAATCCTCAAGAAATCAACCTTCCATATTTATATATTGTAAAATAAGGTTAATTGTGGATTTTTTAAAAAACACCGGTGGTCTCACCAAGGTAGGGTAAGCTATAAAGGAAGAACAGTCACCGTCATTCAGTCAATCACTGTCTTGCCCGAACTGTGCTGACATCACACTCCCCGATGACCCTTAATAATAATAATCTACAAGTACAATATACAGACCATAGCTGTCGGAAACAGGACAAAAAGTTTTCTGACGAGGGTCCTAGTCATATGATGACTCACAGCTGAGCTTCTGTTCATTAAGAAGTTGGGATATATTGTCCCAAGATTTCCCTAAAATGGTACAAGAGCAAACGCACTCGTGTTTGCTCTTGTTTCAGAAAGCCAGCTGGGAAGGCTAAAAACATGGCGGATGAGGCAATGAGGATCATCCAAGAATGTCCACGAACTACTAGATTGCGTGAGGATCATCCTAGGATGTCCACGAACTGCTAGATTGCGTGAGGATCATCCTAGGATGTCCACGAACTACTAGATTGCGTGAGGATCATCCTAGGATGTCCACGAACTGCTAGATTGCGTGAGGATCATCCTAGGATGTCCACGAACTACTAGATTGCGTGAGGATCATCCTAGGATGTCCACGAACTGCTAGATTGCGTGAGGATCATCCTAGGATGTCCACGAACTACTAGATTGCGTGAGGATCATCCTAGGATGTCCACGAACTGCTAGATTGCGTGAGGATCATCCTAGGATGTCCACGAACTACTAGATTGCGTGAGGATCACCCTAGAATGTCCACGAACTACTAAATTACACGAGGAAATTATTTATAACCCCAAATATCATCGACTGATTCGCAGAAAGAAACGTTCTCAGTGTTTACAAGCTCGGGTAAACTCATCTGAAGATTAAGATACATGTCCAACAGTTGGGTATCTGTATTGATGAAACGTTTCGCCTACACGGCAGACTTTTTCAGTCAAACACAGAGGTAGCAGTAGTAATGGAATAAAGATGTATTCAGTCCGTCAAGCCTGGAAAAAAAGTATTTGAGGTGGTCAGTCCCTGGAGAAGAGGTCACGATGGGTTACCTCATAACCCATCCTGTGTGGTGGAATATTACATGAAAATCTAAAACTAGCTTTCGTTCCCACAACGTAACTATCATATGGAATAGTGTAGCAGCACAATGTCCTTGTATCCAGCATTGCTAAATAATAATAATATGGTTTTTTTCGGTTTGAAACCGTGCTAGAGAACGAAAGGTGTGTGTGTGGAGGTGCGGGTTTAAGGGGCATGTCAGTTTCCGTTTTCTAATAATATTGTCCTCAAAGATTTTGTTAAGTTATACCATGAATTAAGAAAGATCCTGGACTTCACCTTACAAGCAGACAAAACAAATGTGATAGTAATTATGGACAAGGTAGATTATAGGGGGAAAAATAAACACGATATTAGGAGACGGGGGAACTCAGGCGCCTCTTAAGTCAGAGGACACGGGGCTATGAGGTAGTGTGTGTGAAGGCGTGGATAGTGAAGCAGGCAGTAGCAGTCTAGCTCTGGCTGCCTGACAACACACACTCCTGCTACCTAGAGCCACAATACACACACTCCTGCTACCTAGCGCCACAATACACACACTTCTACCTAGCGCCACAATACACACACACTCTGCTACCTAGCGCCACAATACACACACTTCTGCTACCTAGCCACAATACACACACACTTCTGCTACCTAGCGCCACAATACACACACACTTCTGCTACCTAGCGCCACAATACACACACACTTCTGCTACCTAGCGCCACAATACACACACACTTCTGCTACCTAGCGCCACAATACACACAGACTCCTGCTACCTAGCACCACAATACACACACACTTCTGCTACCTAGCGCCACAATACACACACTTTTGCTACCTAGCGCCACAATACTCGTGTTACCGACTTAAATACCCCTGGGAAGTGTCGGCAGAAAATATTCTATATACATGTACCGAGTTTTTATAGAAAAACAATAGCGTTGATAATACTGAAGGGGAGTTAAACATCACAAGAACATGTCGTAGCAGCAATGTTATGTTGAAAAACACCTGTGCAACACCTGGGTGTCTTTATTGATGGACATAAACACATTTTGAATAAAAATGTAACCTGGTGTCTTTATTGATGATTAAGACACATGTATAACACCTGGGTGTCTTTATTGATGAACAAGACACATGTACAACACCTGGGTGTCTTCACTGATGAACAAGACACATGTACAACACCTGGGTGTCTTTATTGATGAATAAGACACATGTACAACACCTGGGTGTCTTTATTGATGAATAAGACACATGTACAACACCTGGGTGTCTTTATTGATGAATAAGACACATGTACAACACCTGGGTGTCTTTATTGATGAATAAGACACATGTGCAACACCTAGGTGTCTTTATTGATGAATAAGACACATGTACAACACCTGGGTGTCTTTATTGATGAATAAGACATGTACAACACCTATGTGTCTTCACTGATGAACAAAAAAACATGTACAACACCTGGTGTCTATTTTTCAAGATGGTAGAAACCTTGGTACATATTTTTTACCTTTACGCAAAACATTGCAATAGTTTGGGTTGTCCAGTGCTAAGAGTGCTGCAGGCTCGACCCTCCGTCCCTTACTAGTCAATAGTTCCAGCAAACAAGCTGACCAGTGACCAAATATGAGGTGGGCAAAGCAAAGGTCTTAACCACTTGTGGTACACCTGTAATCACCCTGTGGCGTCATGACCCCGCCGCCTGGTTAGTGACCTGATCAACGAGGCTGTTAGTGCCTGTAGCAAGCCAGCGAGCACTTCCGGCCACTTAAGGTAAGTCTCAAAAATATATTTATTGCAACTTTAAAAGCCAATTATCCTAGGGCCATTAAGGCAATATTATATATATATATATATATATATATATATATATATATATATATATATATATATATATATATATATATATATATATATATATATATATATATATGCAAAAGATCACAGTAAACAGGTGATATCAAAATATGAAGACAAACTATGAAAATAGAGAATTCAAGGCTTCTGACTACTCATATTATCCAGGAACTATGATAATGTGAGTAGTCACGAAACGCTTGAATTCTCTATTTTTCATAGTGGTTGTCTTGCATATATATATATATATATATATATATATATATATATATATATATATATATATATATATATATATATATATATATATATATATATATGTCGTCCGATTAGGTAAAACTTGCTATTTTGGCTTAAATAGCAACGCTCACTTGCCATATAAGACAAGTGAAAATTTGTGTATGCAATAATTTCGCCAAAATCATTCTGAACATAACGAAAAAATATATTTCATTGTGTTTGTTTATTATTAAATTAATGTTAACGTATCTAAAATATATTTAGTTGGGTTAGGCTAAATTAAATTGTACTTGTTGTAATAAGGTTAGGTAGGTTTTCAAAGTTTTTCTTGGTACAAAATTATAAATTCTTACATCAACATAAATGAAAAAAATATATCTTTAAACGTATAAGAGAAAATTTTAGAAAGGACTTAATTTTAAATGAGTTCTTGCTAATTGACCAGTTTTGACCTATTTAATGAATATATATATATATATATATATATATATATATATATATATATATATATATGAATAGGCCGTGAATAGGCCTACATAGCACGTACTATTAAATTTTGGACTCTTATTTAATTAAAGTTTTCCAGTACCATTTCCCTCAAAAAATGAAAAAAATGTACAATAGCTCAAAAACGTTAAACCCGTACGGATTACCGGGAGTCTACCTGAGAGAATTCCAGGGGTCAACGCCCCGCGGCCCGGTCTGTGACCAGGCCTCATGTTGGACCAGAGCCTGATCAACCAGGCTGTTACTGCTGGCCGCACGCAGTCCAACGTACGAACCACAGCCCGGCTGATCAGGTACCGACTTGAGGTGCCTGTCCAGTGCCTGCTTGAAGACAGCCAGGGGTTTGTTGGTAATCCCCTGATGTATGCTGGGAGGCAGTTGAACAATCTTGGGCCCCTCACACTTATTGTGTTGTCCCTCAACGTGCTAGTGGCACCCTGCTCTTCATTGGGGGATGTTACATCGCCTGCCGAGTCTTTTGCTTTCGTAGGGAGTGATTTTCGTGTGCAAGTTTGGTACTAAGCCCTCGAGAATTTTCCATGTGTATATAATAATGTATCTCTCCCGCCTGGGTTCTAGAGAGTACAGGTTTAGGAACTTCAAGCGTTCCCAGTAGTTGAGGTGGTTTATCGCACTTATGCGTGCCGTGAAGGTTCTCTGCACATTTTCAAGGTCAGCAATTTCACCCGCCTTGAAAGGTGCAGTTAGTGTGCAGCAATATTCCAGCCTAGATAGAACAAGCGATCTGTAAAGTGGGCTTGGCATCCCTGGTTTTGAAGGTTCTCATTATCCATCCTGTCATTTTTCTAGCAGATGTGATTGCTACGGTGTTATGGTCCTTGAAGGTGAGATCCTCTGACATGATCACTCTCAGGTCTTTGACATTAGTTTTTCGTTCTATTGTGTGGTTGGAATTAGTTTTGTACTCCGATGAGATTTTAATTTCCTCACGTTTTCCGTATCTGAGTAATTGAAATTTCTCATCATTGAACTTCATATTGTTTTCTGCAGCCCATTTAAAGATTTGGTTTATGTCTGCTTGGAGTCTTGCAGTGTCTTCAACGGTGGACACTGTCATACAGATTCGGGTGTCATCTGCAAAGGAAGACACGGCACTGTGGCTTATATCCCTGTCTATGTCCGATATGAGGATGAGGAACAGGATGGGAGCAAGTACTGTTCCTTGTGGAACAGAGCTTTTCACATTAGCTGCCTCAGACTTTACTCTGTTGACAACTACTCTTTATGTTCTACTTGTTAGGAAATTATAGATCCATCTACCAACTTTTCCTGTTATTCCTTTATCACGCATTTTGTGTGCTATTACACCATGGTCACACTTGTCAAAGGCTTTTGCAAAGTCTGTGTATATAACATCTGCATTCTGTTTGTCCTCTAGAGCATCCAGGACCTTGTCATAGTGGTCCAGTAGTTGGGACAGACAGGAGCGACCTGCTCTAAACCCATGCTGCCCTGGGTTGTGTAATTGATGGTTATCTAGATGAGTGGCGATCTTGCTTCTTAGAACCCTTTCAAAGATTTTTATGATATGGGACGTTAGCGCTATTGGTCTGTAGTTCTTTGCTATTGCTTTACTGCCCCTTTGTGGGGTGGGGCTATGTCTGTTGTTTTTAGTAACTGCGGGACGACCCCAGTGTCCATGCTCCCTCTCCATAGGATGTTAAAAGCATGTGATAGGGGCTTCTTGCAGTTCTTGATGAACACTGAGTTCCATGAGTCTGGGCCTGGAGCGGAGTGCATGGGCATGTCATTTATCGCCTTTCCAAAGTCATGTGGCGTCAGGGTAATGTCAGATAGGCTTGCGTCTACCAGGTTCTGTGGCACTTTCATAAAAAAATCATTTAGGTCTTCAACTTTTAGTCTGGTTAGCGGCTCACTAAAAACTGAGTCATACTGGGACTTTAGTAACTCACTCATTTCCTTGCTGTCATCTGTGTAGGACCCATCCCGTTTTAGTAGGGGCCCAATACTGGATGTTCTTCTCGACTTTGTTTTGGCATAAGAAAAGAAATACTTTGGGTTTCTTTCAATTTCATTTATGGCTTTTAGTTCTTCCCGCGTTTCTTGATTCCTGTAAGATTCCTTTAGTTTTAATTCGATGTTTGCTATTTTTCTGACCAGTGCCTCCCTACGTATTTCAGATATATTGGCCTCTTGCAGCCGCTCTGTTATTCTTTGCCTTCGCCTGTATAGGGAGCGCCTCTCTCTTTCTAGTTTACATCTTCTCCTCCTTTTCCTTAAGGAAATTTGCCTTGAGCAAACCTCAAGTGCCACAAAGTTAATTTGTTCTAGACATAGGTTAGGATCCGTGATGCTTAGGCAATCTTCCCAGTTTATATCATTTAGGACCTGGTTTACTAGGTCCCACCTTATGTTTTTGTTATTGAAGTTGAATTTGGTGAAGGCTCCCGCGCGACTGATCACATTTTGTCGATCTGGGGCCCACCTCATACATGTCTGGACCTCTATTATGTTGTGATCTGAGTATATTGTTTTTGATATGATGACATTTCGTATCAGATCATCATTGTTGGTGAAGATGAGGTCCAGCGTATTCTCTAATCTTGTAGGCTCTACTATTTGCTGGTTTAAGGTGAATTTGGTGCAGAGATTTAAAAGTTCATGTGTGTGCGAGTTTTCATCTGAGCTGCCTCCTGGTGTTATCTCTGCTACCACATTGTTTGCAATGTTCCTCCATTTTAGGTGCCTTAGGTTGAAATCCCCCAGGAGCAAGATGTTGGGGGCAGGAGCTGGAAGATTTTCCAGACAGTGGTCAATTTTCAATAGCTGTTCCCGGAGGCTTGTATACAACCACGATGACCAGGTTTTGGTTCTTGGTCTTTACTGCTAAAACTTCAACTACATCATTTGTGGCATTTAGTAGTTCTGAGCATATAAGTGACTCTGTGATATACAGGCCTACCCCCCAACCCCCCCCCCCCCCACTTTTGCCTGTTCACTCTGTCACATCTGTATAGGTTGTAGCCAGGGATCCATATTTCATTGTCCAAGTTATTCCGCAGCTCCTGTAAATATAAACCGTTTTATGTACAGAAATAAAACCACAAGTTGAAGGGAATCCTAAATCGGAGGTTTTCAAAATTTTTGAAGCCCCGGAACCCCTTGTAAAACAAACCCTGCTACTACGAACACTTTATAAGCGGACTGGACGAGGGGACTCGAACCATGGTGGTCCTGTACGTCAGTAGAGGGTCCGGTTTATCGGGCTGACACAACCGTGGTTGTAGAGTCGTCTGGTTAAATGGGACAGTGGACCGCCTGCTGCTACACATGGACCGAGGTTAGATTCCCGGTCCATTATTTTGACTGGTGAAACGTGCATCCATTTCCTGCTCTAGTCGACGTTTCGACCCGTCCTGGACCAGGGTTCTGAGTGGGTGAAACAGTGTATTGCCGATAACACCGCATACACACATACTGGGGCCAGGAGCTGTGAATCGACCCCTGCAACCACAAATAGGTCAGTACACACAGCGTTTAAAAAACACGCTTTCGAGAAAGCACGTTTCTCTACACAGAGCGAAACTGTCCCTGTTCACCTAGCAGTAAGTAGGTACCTGGGTGTTAGTCACCTTACACCTGCTGTCATTGTTCACCTAGCAGTAAGTAGGTACCTGGGTGTTAGTGGACTGGTGTGGGTCGCATCCTGGGACAAAACTGACCTAATTTGTGGGAAATGCTCAGCATAACAAGTGTCTTTCTATATAGTAGTATGTCATTGATGTCAGCTATGGTCTGTATAAGTTTTATCTCTGCAGGATTTGTAACCGTGGCTACGCAACTACGCGATGGGCAGTGCGTGGCTGGACACGGGCTGGACACGGGCTGGACACGGGCTGGACACGGGGATATGTTGACCCTTAACTCACCTCTGCTCTTAACTTCCTCCCAAAGCAGAGTTTACATAGTTTATATTAAGGTTAGCAGCCTTGACAACACTGGTGGTAGCTGGGTGACATGTGTGGTGGTGGTGGTGGTGTTGGTACTGGTGGTGGTGTTGGTACTGGTGGTGGTGGTGGTGGTGGTACTGGTGGTGGTGGTGGTGGTGGTGGTGGTACTGGTGGTGGTGGTGGTGGTACTGGTGGTGGTGGTGGTGGTGGTGGTGGTGGTACTGGTGGTGGTGGTGGTGGTGGTACTGGTGGTGGTGGTGGACTGGTGGACTGGTGGTGGTGGTGGTGGTGGTACTGGTGGTGGTGGTGGTGGTGGTCATGGTGGTGGTGGTGGTGGTGGTGGTGGTGGTGGTGGTGGTACTGGTGGTGGTGGTGGTAGTGGTGGTGGTGGTGGTGGTGGTGGTACTGGTGGTGGTGGTGGTGGTGGTGGTGTTGGTACTGGTGGTGGTGGTGGTGGTTGGTACTGGTGGTGGTGGTGGTGGTACTGCTGGTGGTGGTGGTGGTGGTACTGCTGGTGGTGGAACTGGTAGTACTGGTGGTGGTGGTGGTGGTGGTACTGGTGGTGGTGGTGTTGGTACTGGTGGTGGTGGTGGTACTGCTGGTGGTGGAACTGGTAGTACTGGTGGTGGTGGTGGTGGTGGACTGGTGGTGGTGGTGGTGGTGGTACTGGTGGTGGTGGTGGTGGTGGACTGGTGGTGGTGGTGGTGGTGGTGGACTGGTGGTGGTGGTGGTGGTGGTGGTGGTGGTGGTACGGTGGTGGTGGTGGTGGTGGTGGTGGTGGTACTGGTGGTGGTGGTGGTGGTGGTGGTGGTACTGGTGGGGACTGGTGGTGGTGGTGGTGGTGGTGGTGGTGGACTGGTGGTGGTGGTGGTGGTGGTGGTGGTGACTGGTGGTGGTGGTGGTGGTGGTACTGGTGGTGGTGGTGGTGGTACTGTGGTGGTGGTGGTGGTGACTGGTGGTGGTGGTGGTGGTGGTGGACTGGTGGTGGTGGTGGTGGTGGTGGTGGTGGTGGTACGGTGGTGGTGGTGTGGTGGTGGTGGCTACTGGTGGTGGTGGTGGTGGTGGGTGGACTGGTGGTGGTGGTGGTGGTGGTGGTGGTGGTGGACTGGTGGTGGTGGTGGTGGTGGTGGTGGTACTGGTGGTGGTGGTGGTGGTGGTGGTGGTGGTGGTGGTGGTGGTGGTGGTGGTGGTGGTGGACTGGTGGTGGTGGTGGTGGTGGTGTGGTACTGGTGGTGGTGGTGGTGGTGTTGGTACTGGTGGTGGTGGTGGTGGTGGTGGTGGTGGCTGGTGGTGGTGGTGGTGGTGCGTGGTGGTGGTGGTGGTGGTGGTGGTGTTGGATCTGGTGGTGGTGGTGGTGGTGTTGGACTGTGTGGTGGTGGTGGTGTGGTGGTGGTGGTGGTTGGACTGGTGGTGGTGGTGGTGGTGGTGGTGGTGTGTGGTACTGGTGGTGGTGGTGGTGGTGTTGGTACTGGTGGTGGTGGTGGTGGTGGTGGTACTGCGGTGGTGGTGGTGGTGGTGGTGTTGGACTGGTGGTGGTGGTGGTGGTGGTCGCTGGTGGTGGTGGTGGTGGACGGTGGTGGTGGTGGTGTTGGCACTGGTGGTGGTGGTGGTGGTGGTGGGTGACTTGGTGGTGGTGGTGGTGGTGGTCTGGCACTGGTGGTGGTGGTGGTGGTGTTGGTCTGGTGGTGGTGGTGGTGGTGGTGGTGGTGGTGGTGTGGTACTGGGGT
>WNWK01043831.1:0-15341 GCA_009830355.1 Cherax destructor | reverse complement strand
AGACATGGTCAGGGTCGACTCATGGGCGCATGGCCGAGCGATGTAGACAGCCTGTACTGTTTGCATAGACAGCCCATGCTGTCTGCCAGCCATGTTCATATTTCGCGCCATGCTTGTGCTGCCCTCTGTAGGCATACCACGTCACTTTGCCGCTCCATGTTTCCTTCTCACTAACGCAGCGGCCTTCACTCAGACAACAAAGCCTACTCCTCACTCTCTCTCGCGGGCATGGCCCTGCTTGGCCATGTCCACAGAACACGCAGACTGTGTACTCACCCTTTATTACAAATAAAGTAATAAGCCTCCGAAGCCTTATCATTGCATACCCCGCTACCAAGAACGACACAAATAATCGTTGTTATAAATGGTGGCAGCGGTGGGATGCTGTGGTGTGAAGTCATACAGCCATTTCTCCGATTAATTAGGCAAATTTCGGCCTGAATCCTGCTTGTACCTGTGTCTGGATGCTGAGATTTGCAGACATGACATCAGGACAACTCGTTGAGAGACGGATGCTTCTTGTGTAGGCTGATGAAGTGGAGATGACTTCATTCCTAGACCACGAAGCACATTTTTTTTTCTTCCCTCTCTGGAGGAAGTTTTTTTTTTCCATGTCCATATTTTTATGTATATATGTATTTTTCTTTCATGTTCTGTGACCTGTTCTTGCGAGAGAGAGAGACCGAGATTTTTTTTACTGCCAGACATGGTCAGGGTCGACCATGGGCGCATGGCCGAGCGATGTAGACAGCCTGTACTGTTTGCATAGACAGCCCATGCTGTCTGCCAGCTATGTTCATATTTCGCGCCATGCTTGTGCTGCCCTCTGTAGGCATACCCACGTCACTTTGTCGCTCAATGTTTCCTTCTCACTAACGCAGCGGCCTTCACTCAGACAACAAGGCCTACTCCTCTCTCTCTCGCGGGCGTTGCCCTGCCAGGCCATGGCCACAGGACACGCAGCCTGTGTACTGACCCTTTATTAAAAATAAAGTAAGAAGCCTCGGAAGCCTTATCATTGCATACCCCACTACCAAGAACAACACAAATAATGGTTGTTATAAATACAGTCCTAGCTAACATCACTTACATACTAATACAGACCTAGCTAACATCACTGACATACTAATACAGTCCTAGCTAACATTACTGACATACTAATACAGTCCTAGCTAACATCACTGACATACTAATACAGTCTGAGCTAACATTACTGTCATAATAATACAGTCCTTGCTAACATCACAACTAGGTGAGTACAACTAGGTGAGTACACACACTCACACACACACACACACACACATATATATATATATATATATATATATATATATATATATATATATATATATATATATATATATATATATATATATATTTGTCGTGCCGATTAGGTAAAACTGGTCAATTAGCAAGAACTCATCTAAAATTAAGTCCTTTCTAAAAATTTCTCTTATACGTTTAAAGATATATTTTTTTAATTTATGTTAATGTAAGAACATATAATTTTGTACCAAGAGAAACTTTGAAAACCTACCTAACCTTATTACAACAAGCGCAATTTAATTTAGCCTAACCCAACTAAATATATTTTAGATACGTTAACATTAATTTAATAATAAACAAACACAATGAAATATATTTTTTTCGTTATGTTCAGAATGATTTTGGCGAAATTATTGCATACACAAATTTTCACTTGTCTTATATGGCAAGATGAGCGTTGCTATTTAAGCCAAAATCGCAAGTTTTACCTAATCGGCACGACATATATATATATATATATATAAGTAGTGTAGAAAGTCCCTGTAGAACGCAAAATGGCGGCGGCCTCCCCCACCCCCCACTTCCAATCACCCCCACCCCCACTTCCGGTCGACCCCCACTTCCGGTCCGCCCCCACTTCCGGTCCGCCCCCACACTTCCTTGTTTTTTTTATCCTTAGCAGACCCGCCCCTCACCCCCCGAGCTCCTCATCCCTGAGCGGTCTCCTTCCGCGCGCGAGCCCCCGCCCGCCGCGCCGCCCGCCCCGCGCCCCGCCCCTGCCCTTCCGCGTCGAGCCGCTCCGAGCTGCCTTCTGCAGCGCCTCTGCGGATCGCCCCCGCCTCGATTTTTTTCGTTTTTTTTTTCGAATTTTTCATTTTTTTCAAATTTTTCATTTTTTCAATATTACTTCTGATATTTTTTACTTGACCTCTATGGAGAGTCAGAGATATGGTAACTCCCTATGAGGTAGAAATTTTCTCGATTTCAATATTCTATCACCCTTCCATCTCCTTGGATCAAGTTCCTTATAAGGTATAATAAGAATATTTCACCCTATAGGGTCTCTCTTTAAGTAAATTGAACTAAGACTTACCTACTTTGGAATTTCATCAAATTCACTTCCATCCCCCCCAATATTCCTGCTCCAATTCCTCGGATCAAGATTTGAGTTCTCCCCTATGGGGTAAAACTTTTCTCGATTTCAATAAAAAGAACGAAAAGACTCGATTTCAATATTCTATCATCCCTCCACTTCCTTGGTGTGTGACGTCATCACTGGGTCGCCAACAAGTTCATTCAAGCGAGCCCAGGTGTGGTGTGACGTCATCACAATATTTCCTCGGACAAGCTTAAACATGAGAAGAGTACAACAAATTCAATCAAGCGAGCCCAGGTGTGGTGTGAGGTCACGTGATGTTTACCCGTGACGTCACAATATTTCCTCGAATCAAGTTTTTGTATAACCCCCTATGGGGTCTCTTTTTTAAGTTAAAAGAATTTATTGTAGGTTAACACTAATACACATTTTTTCATCATTTATTTATTTTATTAATACATATACATTTTCGGCTAACAGAGTAAAAAGATACATTTTTTCAGTCTTACATTAACATTTTTCAGGTATCAATAAAAAGTCCCCATACGGGTAAGTCAAGTCATTGACTAAAATGAACATAACACAAATTAAGATTTCAGTTAACAAATAAAAAAGGTACATTTCAATCTCTGAGCAGGCCCCACCCCAGCGCCTGAGGTCACGACCTCACCTGCTCTCTACCACACACACACACACACCCCATCTCCCACCCATCAAAGGCCCACCTCAGCGCCTGAGGCCATGACCTCACCTGCTCTCTCTCTCTCCACCTCATACACACACACGCGCCACACACACACACACACACACACACACACATACACACACACACACACAAACACACCACCCATTACTCCATCACTCATCTCAATTTTTTCCAGTTTTACTAATTCATCCAAAAACCCACATCCGCCTCCACAGAACATACACACATTTTATACTCAATATAACCAAGAAATACATTGGAACACCTCCAAAACACTCTTATACATCATTTAAATACCCCCAAAACATCATTGAATACTGTGAAAACGACATTGAATACTATCAAATAACATTTAAAACACCTCTAACTCATACACCAAACTACACTCGCCCCAAAATCACTCATCTCAATTTTTTTCCAGTTTTACTAATTCATCCAAAAAAAAGATCATTTAACCTATGAATACTTTCACTAAGATCACATTTTTACACATTCCCCCAAAACACCATTGAACACCACCAAAACGCCATTGAATGCACCCAAAACACTATTGAACACCACCAAAACACCATCAAACTTTCCCTCAAAACACTATAACCAACTTTTTAAGATGACAAAACCACTATCTAAGTACACTCATCCCAATATTTTTCCTCGTTTTACTAATTCATCAAAAAAAAGTAATCACTAAAACACACTTTCAAAAACACAATCACTATTGAACACCGCCAAAAACACCTTTGAATACCCCATACAGCAACAATGAATACTCCCAAAACACCATTTGAATACTCCCGAAACAATATATAACATTCAACCTAACCTAACCTAACAACATCTAACGTAACAAAAAATAACATCTAACCTAACAACTTAACCTCAAACATCATTGAATACTATCAAAACACTTCAAAATCACTCTCATGCATCATTTGAACACCTTCAACTAAGTCATGGAACATTATCAAAAAACTAAGACACCTTCAACTAACACCTGAGACATCAACAAAACCTATACAAGACATAATCCCAATATGTCCTCTTTAAGTTAAAATGAGCTAAAATACTTCAACTAAGACATATCATAATCACATTTTTATAAACATCCCTCAAATCATTATAACCAACTTTATAAGATCATTAATCTCAATCCACTAAGATCACTCATTTCAATTTTTTTCCCGTTTTACTAATTCATCCAAGAAAAGACAAACCCATCTCCACAGAACATTTTTCATATACATTCCTCGTATCACCAACCGAGAACACTATTACTGATTTTTCCTCGTTTTACTAATTCATCCAAAAAGATCATTAGGACAAAGATCGCTAAAACTATGAATACTTTTTACTAATGGAACACTTCCAAACAACATTAGAACATTTCCAAATTACATTAGAAAATTCCCAGATTACTTTGAACACATCCAATACAATATTAGAACGCCCTCAGATTACTTCCAAACAATATTAGATCACCATCAAAAACACTCTTATACCTCATTTGAACACCACCAAAACACTCTTGTACATCATATGAACACCTTCAAAAACACTATCAAACACCTCAAATAACATTTAACCTAACCTAACTTTAACTTCAAAACACTCTAAAACATGACACACCACCAACCAACTAAGACATATCATATTCCCATTTTTACAAAAATCTCCTCAAATCACTCAAAATCACCATTGAATACTTCCAAGACATCATCAAACTTTCCCTCAAAACATTCCCTCAAAACACTCCAACCAAGATCACTACTTACCTCCAACTCGGATAAAACATGAACACAAAAAAAATACATGAACATAATCCTATCGCAAAAAACACAACGCCTTGACCACCAAAACACTCTTATACATCATTTGATTACTCCCAAAACACCATTTGAATACTCCCGAAACAATATATAACATTTAACCTAACCTAACCAAAAAAAATAGCATCTAATCTAACAACTTAACCTTCAAAAACACTATCAAACACCACAAATAACATTTAACCTAACCTAACCTAACAACATCTAACCTAACCAAAAAAATAGCATCTAATCTAACAACTTAACCTTCAAAAACACTATCAAACACCACAAATAACATTTATCCTAACCTAACTTATCCTTCAAATCACTCATTCACCATTTGAACACCTTCAACTAACACAGACATACACCCTCCAACTAAGACATGGAACATTATCAAAAAACTAAGACACATTCAACTAACACCTGAGACATCAACAAAACCTATACAAGACATATTCACCAATCTTATACCTGACATGAGCCATATCCAACATCTAATACACAATATAATATATAACTGCAAAATACCATGTCACGATCACCACCAACTATAACATATCATGTACCCAAAAAAATCTAAGAAACACCAAAACTAAGACATACACTTCCAACTATAACATGACATGAACACACAACCAACTTATACACGCCCTAATCACAACAAAACTTAAGACATGAAACATATACACAAAATAAGACATAAACACAAATATTCTAAGATCCACCAACTAAGACATAATATGAACCCACAAACAAATTTAAACCATCAGTCAGGTCAAAAATCTAAGACACAGACACCACCAACTAAGATATATACACAAAATAAGACATAGGCACAAAAACACCATAATCACATGATAACCATAAAATCTAAGACATATTAAAAAAATCTAAGAGATGCACACAAAAATAAGATAGACACCACCAACTAATGTGCGACATAAACACAAAATTTTAAAACATGTAACATTAAAAATCTATGACATAATAAAATATTCTATGATATATAAACAAAATAAGACATAAGCACAAAAAAAAAATACCATAACATGATCACTATAACATGCACCCCAAACTTATACACGTCATGATCACAACAAATTTAAGACATGAGTCATACATAGTACACTATCTACAAAAAATAGAAAACTATCACTTGATCACATAAAAAATTGACTTACAATCACTTAAGTCATATGAAAACATAAACATAAGTCATATGATGACAAAATTTTACACAAATTTCATGAGTATTACACCAAGATCACTAGCTCATGTACACTTATAACATGAGAGCCACAATCTATAAACACTACTCATTCACCATCCTAACCACTAAATCTGCGCACGAACACTTAAGACATACAACAACTAAAAAATATTAACACAACTTTGCCCACCAAAGATAAGTTATAACCTCCATAACACAAAACTGATTTACACTTTTCTCAAACTGAATATTCATACCACATTTTTCATTTATCATCTATGTACATATCACATTTTTCATCCACATCTTCCCTAAACCATCCTTCCTGGAATATTATAAAAAACTAAGACACCTTCAACTATCACCTGAGTCATTTTCAAAACTAACACAGACATACACCCTCCAACTAAGTCATGCTCAAAAACCACTAAAATCGCTAAAACTATGAATACTTTTTACTATTGGAACACTTCCAAACAATATTGGAACATTTCCAAATTACATTAGAACACTCCCAGATTACTTTGAGCACATCCAAAACAAATATTAGAAAACTCCCAAATAACATTTGACATCTCTAACTCACCCACCAAATTACATTCTCAATCACATTTACACACATTTCATTAACTGAAATTACATCTCACTCATCAAACTACACACTCACCCCAAAACCACTAACCTACAACTAAGCCATGAGACGTAAGCAAAACTAAGACATATTCAAAATCTAAGAAATGAACACAAAATAAGACATATCACGAACACTATAATATACCCAAAAATGTAAGTCATTTACACAAAATACGATAAAAGCACAAAAATACCACGACACAATTCACCACCAACCAACTATAACATATCATCACACCAAAAATATAAGATCCACCAGCTACAACATATCATCACAACCAAAAAATATAGGATCCACCAAACTATAATATATCATTACATCCAAAAAATATAAAAAACACCAAGACAGATGAACACATACAACTAAGACATGAGACATTACCAAAACTAACACACACCTCCAACTAATCCATAACATGAACGCCAAATCTAAGACATACACCTACAACTAAGGCGTGAGACATAACCAAAATTCTAAAACATATTCACAAAAAATACCAGGGCACGATCACCATCAACTATAACATATCATGTACCCAAAAAAAAATCTAAGAATCACCAAAACTAAGACATACACTTCCAACTATGACATGACATGTACACACAACCAACTTATACATGACCTAATCACAACATATACACAAAATAAGACATAAGCACAAATATTCTAAGATCCACCAACTAAGACATAATATGAACCCACAAACAAATTTAAACCATCAGTCAGGTCAAAAATCTAAGACACAGACACCACCAACTAAGATATATACACAAAATATGACATAGGCACAAAAACACCATAATCACAACATATTTAAGACATAAGACATGATAACCATAAAATCTAAGACATAATAAAAAAAATCTAAGAGATCTACACAAAAATAAGATAGACACCACCAACTAATACGCGACATAATCACAAAAATTTAAGACATGTAACATATTAAAAAAATCTGTCATAATAAAATATTCTATTATATAAACAAAATAAGACATATGCACAAAAATACCATAACATGATCACTATAACATGCACCCCAAACTTATACATGTCATGATCACAACAACAAATTTAAGACATGAATCATACATAGTACACTATCTAACAAAAATTGAAAACTAACACTTGATCACAAAAAAAATTGACTTACAATCACTTAAGGCATATGAAAACATATACATAAGACATATGAAGACAAAATTTCACACAAATTTCATGAATATTACACCAGGATCACTAAGTCATGTACACTTATACCATGTGAACCACAATCTATAAACACTAACCACCCACCATCATATTCGTACCACATTTAGTTTATCATCTATGTACATATCACATTTAATCACCCAAAATCTTTCCCTAAACCTTCCTTCCTATACTCATCCTCATATTACCGCCTAGGGATTTTTTTTAATTCGACGACTCATTATAACGTTAGGAGACAGAGTAACCATCACCACTCTTATCACCACCTACACTCTGGTTCTTAACGTCATGTAGGGTCGTCGGATTAAAAAATCCCTAGGTGATAATATGAGGATGAGTATAGGAAGGATGGTTTAGGGAAGATGTGGATGAAAAATGTGATATGTACATAGATGATAAATGAAAAATGTGGTATGAATATTCAGTTTGAGAAAAGTGTAAATCAGTTTTGTGTTATGGAGGTTATAACTTATCTTTGGTGGGCAAAGTTGTGTTAATATTTTTTAGTTGTTGTATGTCTTAAGTGTTCGTGCGCAGATTTAGTGGTTAGGATGGTGAATGAGTAGTGTTTATAGATTGTGGCTCTCATGTTATAAGTGTACATGAGCTAGTGATCTTGGTGTAATACTCATGAAATTTGTGTAAAATTTTGTCATCATATGACTTATGTTTATGTTTTCATATGACTTAAGTGATTGTAAGTCAATTTTTTATGTGATCAAGTGATAGTTTTCTATTTTTTGTAGATAGTGTACTATGTATGACTCATGTCTTAAATTTGTTGTGATCATGACGTGTATAAGTTTGGGGTGCATGTTATAGTGATCATGTTATGGTATTTTTTTTTTTGTGCTTATGACTTATTTTGTTTATATATCATAGAATATTTTATTATGTCATAGATTTTTAATGTTACATGTTTTAAAATTTTGTGTTTATGTCGCACATTAGTTGGTGGTGTCTATCTTATTTTTGTGTGCATCTCTTAGATATTTTTAATATGTCTTAGATTTTATGGTTATCATGTGATTATGGTGTTTTTGTGCCTATGTCTTATTTTGTGTATATATCTTAGTTGGTGGTGTCTGTGTCTTAGATTTTTGACCTGACTGATGGTTTAAATTTGTTTGTGGGTTCATATTATGTCTTAGTTGGTGGATCTTAGAATATTTGTGTTTATGTCTTATTTTGTGTATATGTTTCATGTCTTAAGTTTTGTTGTGATTAGGGCGTGTATAAGTTGGTTGTGTGTTCATGTCATGTTATAGTTGGAAGTGTATGTCTTAGTTTTGGTGTTTCTTAGATTTTTTTGGGTACATGATATGTTATAGTTGGTGGTGATCGTGACATGGTATTTTGCAGTTATATATTATATTGTGTATATGTATGTATTTGTCTTAGATGTTGGATATGGCTCATGTCAGGTATAAGATTGGTGAATATGTCTTGTATAGGTTTTGTTGATGTCTCAGGTGTTAGTTGAATGTGTATTAGTTTTTTGATAATGTTCCATGACTTAGTTGGAGGGTGTATGTCTGTGTTAGTTGAAGGTGTTCAAATGGTGAATGAGTGATTTGAAGGATAAGTTAGGTTAGGATAAATGTTATTTGTGGTGTTTGATACTGTTTTTGAAGGTTAAGTTGTTAGATTAGATGCTATTTTTTTGGTTAGGTTAGATGTTGTTAGGTTAGGTTAGGTTAAATGTTATTTGTGGTGTTTGATAGTGTTTTTGAAGGTTAAGTTGTTAGATTAGATGCTATTTTTTTTGGTTAGGTTAGGTTAAATGTTATATATTGTTTCGGGAGTATTCAAATGGTGTTTTGGGAGTAATCAAATGATGTATAAGAGTGTTTTGGTGGTCAAGGCGTTGTGTTTTTTTGAAAGTGTGTTTTGTGTTTTTTGCGATAGGATTATGTTCATGTATTTTTTGTGTTCATGTTTTATCCGAGTTGGAGGTAAGTAGTGATCTTGGTTGGAGTGTTTTGAGGGAATATTTTGAGGGAAAGTTTGATGATGTCTTGGAAGTATTCAATGGTGATTTTGAGTGATTTGAGGAGATATTTGTAAAAATGGGAATATGATATGTCTTAGTTGGTTGGTGGTGTGTCATGTTTTAGAGTGTTTTGAAGTTAAAGTTAGGTTAGGTTAAATGTTATTTGAGGTGTTTGATAGTGTTTTTGAAGGTGTTCATATGATGTACAAGAGTGTTTTGGTGGTGTTCAAATGAGGTTTAAGAGTGTTTTTGATGGTGATCTAATATTGTTTGGAAGTAATCTGAGGGGGTTCTAATATTGTTTTGGAAGTGCTCAAAGTAATCTGGGAGTGTTCTAATATTGTATTGGATGTGTTCAAAGTAATCTGGGAATTTTCTAATGTAATTTGGAAATGTTCTAATGTTGTTTGGAAGTGTTCCATTAGTAAAAAGTATTCATAGTTTTAGCGATCTTTGTCCTAATGATCTTTTTTTGGATGAATTAGTAAAACGAGGAAAAATCAGTAATAGTGTTCTCGGTTGGTGATACGAGGGAATGTATATGAAAAATGTTCTGTGGAGATGGGCTTGTCTTTTCTTTGATGAATTAGTAAAATGGGAAAAAATTGAAATGAGTGATCTTAGTGGATTGAGATTAATGATCTTATAAAGTTGGTTATAATGATTTGAGGGGATGTTTATAAAAATGTGATTATGATATGTCTTAGTTGGAGTATTTTAGCTCATTTTAACTTAAAGAGAGGAAATATTGGGATTATGTCTTGTATAGGTTTTGTTGATGTCTCAGGTGTTAGTTGAAGGTGTCTTAGTTTTTTTGATAATGTTCCATGACTTAGTTGAAGGTGTTCAAATGATGCATGAGAGTGATTTTGAAGTGTTTTGATAGTATTCAATGATGTTTTGAGGGTTAAGTTGTTAGGTTAGATGTTATTTTTTTGTTACGTTAGATGTTGTTAGGTTAGGTTGAATGTTATATATTGTTTCGGGAGTATTCAAATGGTGTTTTGGGAATATTCATTGTTGCTGTATGGGGTATTCAAAGGTGTTTTTGGCGGTGTTCAATGGTGATTATGTTTTTGAAAGTGTGTTTTAGTGATTACTTTTTTTTGATGAATTAGTAAAACGAGGAAAAATATTGGGATGAGTGTACTTAGATAGTGGTTTTGTCATCTTAAAAAGTTGGTTATAGTGTTTTGAGGGAAAGTTTGATTGTGTTTTGGTGGTGTTCAATAGTGTTTTGGGTGCATTCAATGGCGTTTTGGTGGTGTTCAATGGTGTTTTTGGGGAATGTGTAAAAATGTGATCTTAGTGAAAGTATTCATAGGTTAAATGATCTTTTTTTTGGATGAATTAGTAAAACTGGAAAAAAATTGAGATGAGTGATTTTGGGGCGAGTGTAGTTTGGTGTATGAGTTAGAGGTGTTTTAAATGTTATTTGATAGTATTCAATGTCGTTTTCACAGTATTCAATGATGTTTTGGGGGTATTCAAATGATGTATAAGAGTGTTTTGGAGGTGTTCCAATGTATTTCTTGGTTATATTGAGTATAAAATGTGTATGTTCTGTGGAGGCGGATGTGGGTTTTTGGATGAATTAGTAAAACTGGAAAAAATTGAGATGAGTGATGGGGTAATGGGTGGTGTATTTGTGTGTGTGTGTGTGTGTGTGTGTATGTGTGTGTGTGTGTGTGTGTGTGTGCGCACGCGCGTGTGTGTATGAGGTGGAGAGAGAGAGAGCAGATGAGGTCATGGCCTCAGGCGCTGGGGTGGGCCTGTGATGGGTGGGAGATGGGGTGTGTGTGTGTGTGTGTGTGTGGTAGAGACTAGGTGAGGTCGTGACCTCAGGCGCTGGGGTGGGGCCTGCTCAGAGATTGAAATGTACCTTTTTTATTTGTTAACTGAAATCTTAATTCGTGTTATGTTCATTTTAGTCAATGACTTGACTTACCCGTATGGGGACTTTTTATTGATACCTGAAAAATGTTAATGTAAGACTGAAAAAATGTATCTTTTTACTCTGTTAGCCGAAAATGTATATGTATTAATAAAATAAATAAATGATGAAAAAATGTGTATTAGTGTTAACCTACAATAAATTCTTTTAACTTAAAAAAGAGACCCCATAGGGGGTTATACAAAAACTTGATTCGAGGAAATATTGTGACGTCACGGGTAAACATCACGTGACCTCACACCACACCTGGGCTCGCTTGATTGAACTTGTTGTACTCTTCTCATGTTTAAGCTTGTCCGAGGAAATATTGTGATGACGTCACACCACACCTGGGCTCGCTTGAATGAACTTGTTGGCGACCCAGTGATGACGTCACACACCAAGGAAGTGGAGGGATGATAGAATATTGAAATCGAGTCTTTTCGTTCTTTTTATTGAAATCGAGAAAAGTTTTACCCCATAGGGGAGAACTCAAATCTTGATCCGAGGAATTGGAGCAGGAATATTGGGGGGGATGGAAGTGAATTTGATGAAATTCCAAAGTAGGTAAGTCTTAATTCAATTTACTTAAAGAGAGACCCTATAGGGTGAAATATTCTTATTATACCCCATAAGGAACTTGATCCAAGGATATGGAGGGGTGATAGAATATTGAAATCGAGAAAATTTCTACCCCATAGGGAGTTACCATATCTCTGACTCTCCATAGAGGTCAAGTAAAAAATATCAGAAGTAATATTGAAAAAATGAAAAATTTGAAAAAATGAAAAATTCGAAAAAAATTCGAAAAAAAATCGAGGAGCGGGGCGATCCTGCAGAAGGCGCTGCGAGAAGGCAGCTCGGGGCGCCCCTCGAGGGGGTGGAGGGCAAGGATGCGGAAGGGGCGACGGAAGGGCGACGGAGGGGCCGGGGGTGGCGGCGGCGGCAGGACTTGGGGTCTCGAGCGCGCTAAGGAGACCGTTTCAGGGATTGAGCTCGGGTCAGAGGTGCGAGTCGCTAGGATGAAAACGGAAGTGGGGCGGACTGGAAGTGGGGGCGGACCGAAAGGGTCGACCGGAAGTGGGGGTGACCGGAAGTGGGGTGTGATACGGAAGTGGTCAGACGCGCATTTGATTCTCTATTCATAGGGATTTCTATATTATTATATATATATATATATTATATATATATATATATATATATATATATATATATATATATATATATATATATAATGTCGTGCCGAATAGGTAAAACTGGGCAATTAGCAAGAACTTATTTAAAATTAAGTCCTTTCTAAAATTTTCTCTTATACATTTAAAGATATATTTTTTCATTTTTGTTCATATAAAAATTAATTATTTTGTACCAAAAGAACCTTAGGAAACTTACCTAACCTTATTATAACAAGCGCAATTTAATTTAGCCTAATCCAGCTAAATGTATTTTATATAAGTTTACAATAATTTAATAATAAACAAACCCAATGCAACATATATACACACGCCCCTTTAGCGTAGTATTTGCAGATGTCCTTAGTAGAGGTGTATAGGATGTGAAAATTTAGATATCCGCTGATGTGGATGTGTATGAGGATGTCTTACTTATTTTGTGGATGTTGATGCATATGCGGATATCTGTTTACAGTAAAATGCGGATGTGGATGCTGATTCAGATGTAGAAATTGTGCGGATGTTCTGCGGATGGGGATGGGGATGCGGATATCCGATACATCTCTAGTTCTTACTGCCTACATTTACAGTGGCAGATTCATTCTTGGTTTCCGAGAAATGATTTGGTTTCTCTTGTTTATCTTCCCCTGAGCGTATTTCTCTAGGATGTTTTTCCTTTTTTTTTCCTGCTACAGTCGTCTTATTGTCCTTTGTATATTTCTCACTGTCCTGCATTCTTATTTCCGTCCCTTCTTTTCTGCCCTAAGCATATGTTTCCAGCCTTATTTCAACTCTGTATTTCTTACCTATATCATCCTACTATTTGTATATTTCTGGCAAGTTCCTCGGGAATTTCCTCATATTACCTAGTTTTTCTCTATTTTCAATATTTCTTTTATACCTTTCCAGCTGTCGATCTCTCCACGACAAGTCCAGAAACACCTTTCCCATTTAAGTTCATTGCTTGTAGCTGTATTTAGCTTTGTACATGATATAGTTTTTTTTTTGTACCACATATTCTACAATCAATGCCCCTTATGTTGTTTCCTAGATTATCCCCATTTGAACCACATACATTCCTACTAGTCATTCTAACTTAGGATCTCTGTTTGTTGTATATGTAAGGTCCGTATGGTTTAGAGTTGGGGAAGGTGAATGTTTTGAGTGGGTGGTAGGTGAACGTCAGTGCTCTCACCTCCTTAGTCACCTATCTTGAAGAATAAGAATAATCTACAAGAGTCCTGCGAGCCTCAGTAGGTAGACACTGTGCCTGTCTATACAGGAACATTAGCCTGGTATTCGCTTCTCTTACTACATTGTTTACTGTCAGTTCTCTTGATATGTTTGGGGCAAAGGGAATTCCCAGACATTTCGCTGAATATACTGAAGTCATGGGTTTTCAATTACACTGAACATTAAAAGTATTTACCCTTTTCAGTTTACTTTTCGTGCCAAAGAGTATGGTTTCTGTTTTCCGAGGTGTAGTGACAGTTGTCTACTAACCATTTGCTTCAGGACTAGTTCTTGTGATAGTGCATTAGCTATATCTCGTATGTGTTTACCTGAGACTACCAGATCACTGTCGTCTGCATACAACTTGCCACTGATGGCCATGTAATTCACATATAAAAATAGTAAGGGACCCAGAATACTAACTTGTGGAACTCACTTGCTATCGGCAGGGGTTGTGATTCAGTATTATTGATCTTGGCAATATGTTTGTTGTTGCTCAGGTAGGACTTAAACAAGTCTACAGAGAATATGCCGAGAGTTTGTAGTTTCTTACATATTAAATTACAGGTAACTGTATCGAAAACCTTTTGCAAGTGTCACCATTCCTTTGAAATTCCCCAACGACACTTGAATTCTCAGATAGTTCATCAGATTAATTAGGGAGGTATCAGTCGTCGAGTAAAATCTTCTGAAACCTGATTAGTATCTATAGAGAATATTTTTGTCATTAAGATACTGTACTTGATAATACACCGCATTCTCTAGGATTCTGCACATCACACTGTGTGCTGTCACTGAGTCTTAGACAAGGATGTGTGATGTCGCTATGGGTTTTATACAAGGATGTGTGATATCACTTATGTTTGAACAAAGCAAAGCTTCAAGTATAGGCATGGTGTTGCTCGAAATACAGCTTATCAGCTTACCTTGATAAAGCTCTGTAAACATAAGTTATTAATTATATGATAATAATAATAATAATAATAATAATAATAATAATAATCTCATATTTCTAAAAGTACATGATACAACTATTACAAATCTATCTGACATTATTGACATACTGTATAGAAAC
>WNWK01043830.1:0-15342 GCA_009830355.1 Cherax destructor | reverse complement strand
TTGATTGCAGATTTGGGGCCTCTGTAGGGGGAAAGTCGGGGTGGCTGCGCCTGTCTGCTGGGAGGGTCTGTTGGCTGTTCCCATTTGGAGCCCTCCTGGAGCCTAGACATCCATTGTGTGCACGGATGTTGCCAGTTGAGGGATTGAGTGCACATATCCTATGGCACACCTGACAGTTGCCTCGTGGATGGGTTCCACGACGTTGGCTCTGTCGTGGAGATTCCTGGGAACCCAGCACTTCTTGTGACATTGTGTGGGTGGGAGGGCGCCAGCTGTGGGGTGACGGGTGAAGGACAGCATGGATGCATGGGGGATGAGGGTGGGGGAGTAGCGAGCGGGAGTGTGAGTAATTGGTGGAGCACTAAACGGCAACACCCTTGATCAGGAAGTCAGTAGGCCTAGACCAGGATGTGGGGAGGGGACCAGGGATGGGGGCGAAGGGCGTGGCCTCATCTGTTCACTAAAGTAAAGTAAAGTAAATTTTATTTCATTGCAGATTACATAGGTATAGGGAGTTACAATATAAATTGAGTGCAAGGAGAGCCACTGACATGCCATGACATTAGCGGCAGCCTAATCTAGTAACTTAAAGACTATGTATATAATATTAGTTCAGTTCAGACTCTCAGGTAAGGACCCACTAGGGGCGAGGGGGAAGTGGGGACAGAAGAAGAATAGCCGGTGAGAGGAAGAGCTGAAGTAGAAGAGAAAGAGTCAGGACTAAACCCAACAGTCTAACTACTGGTAGTTATTATATATAATATTAATGAAATTTATTGAGTTTATTCTAGTTAAAATTTGTTTTCAAATTACAATATGATGATATTATACTGTTAAAATTATTATATGATGATATTAGATTGTAACAAGTGTTTAGGAGAATGGTAATATGAAATTGAGATTATCTTAAGGAAAATAACATTAAGCATTTTTGACAGTAACTTATAGTATGAGTATTTAGTTTTGGGTGAGTAGGTGGTTTTTGAGAAGAGTCTTAAATTGATTTTCAGACAAGGTTATCTTAATATTTACTGGTAATGAATTCCAGATTCTGGGGCACATCACTAACTTTTGCTAATTGTTATACACTTATCATTCTATTTGGAAACAACCTCGCCATTTGGCACACTAATCACCGTGTTCTCACTGTTAACCGAGGTGTTCTGTTCATCATCCAATGACGAGTCCTGAGCGACCACTCCCCCACTCCGGCTGAACAGAGGGTAAACAAACCTTCCCCACACCGCTGTCAGGATCCCCCAGCACTAAATCCACTACTCCCAACATGCACACTGCACTTTCACTGATACAGAAACAATGGTCTGATGCAGAAAAACTATATATATATATATATATATATATATATATATATATATATATATATATATATATATATATTTTTAAATATAGGATGGGGTCCACCTCTGGTGTCAATTGTGGGACCCATATACGACAAGGTCCTGGATGCTCTAGAAGATAAACAGAATGCAGATGTTATATACACAGATTTTGCAAAAGCCTTTGACAAGTGTGACCATGGTGTAATAGCACACAAAATGCGTGATAAAGGAATAACAGGAAAAGTTGGTAGATGGATTTATAATTTCCTAACACGTAGAACACAAAGAGTAGTAGTCAACAGAGTAAAGTCTGAGGCAGCTACTGTGAAAAGCTCTGTTCCACAAGGCACAGTACTTGCTCCCATCCTATTCCTCATCCTCATATCAGACATTGACAGGGATATAAGCCACAGTGCTGTGTCTTCCTTTGCAGATGACACCCGAATCTGTATGACAGTGTCCACCGTTGAAGACACTGCAAGACTCCAAGCAGACATAAACCAAATCTTTAAATGGGCTGCAGAAAACAATATGAAGTTCAATGATGAGAAATTTCAATTACTCAGATACGGAAAACGTGAAGAAATTAAAATCTCATCGGAGTACAAAACTAATTCCAACCACACAATAGAGCGAAAAACTAATGTCAAAGACCTGGGAGTGATCATGTCAGAGGATCTCACCTTCAAGGACCATAACAATGTAGCATTTGCATCTGCTCGAAAAATGACAGGATGGATAATGAGAACCTTCAAAACCAGGGATGCCAAGCCCATGTTGACACTTTACAGATCGCTTGTTCTATCTAGGCTGGAATATTGCTGCACACTAACTGCACCTTTCAAGGCGGGTGAAATTGCTGACCTTGAAAATGTGCAGAGAACCTTCACCGCACGCATAAGTGCGATAAACCACCTCAACTACTGGGAACGCTTGAAGTTCCTAAACCTGTACTCTCTAGAACGCAGGCGGGAGAGATACATTATTATATACACATGGAAAATTCTCGAGGGCTTAGTACCAAACTTGCACACAAAAATCACTCCGTACGAAAGCAAAAGACTCGGCAGGCGATGTAACATTCCCCCAATGAAGAGCAGGGGTGCCACTAGCACGTTGAGGGACAACACAATAAGTGTGAGGGGCCCAAGATTGTTCAACTGCCTCCCAGCATACATCAGGGGGATTACCAACAAGCCCCTGGCTGTCTTCAAGCAGGCACTGGACAGGCACCTCAAGTCGGTACCTGATCAGCCGGGCTGTGGTTCGTACGTTGGACTGCGTGCGGCCAGCAGTAACAGCCTGGTTGATCAGGCTCTGGTCCAACAAGAGGCCTGGTCACAGACCGGGCCGCGGGGGCGTTGACCCCTGGAATTCTCTCCAGGTAGACTCCAGGTATATATATATATATATATATATATATATATATATATATATATATATATATATATATATATATATTATATATATATATATATATATATATATATATATATATATATATATATATATATATATATATATATATATATATATATATATATATATATATCAACATAATGCATCCTAATAAGCACTGGAGAGTCCACCACCATGTTGGCCTTTTCATAGATGTGCCTGATTGAGAAGTTATCTGGTTGGAGTTAAAGCCCAGTGCTTGAGACCAATGTTTCTATTCCACACAGAGCTCAGTTATGTCAGTGGATTATTGTTGCTGATTTCCTGAATCCCATGTGGAAAGCATGACAAGTACTCATCGAAGTTCTGCAGTTCTAAGGCCAGACGGAGGGCCTCTGTGGGGAATTAAGAGAGATTGGCTATCTGGGCTACCGCCACTTGCAACAAACAATCTCCCGGGGAGATGACCGACTAGTATAATTTTACCGCAGTCACTCCCGCAAGGTGTGTGAGAAAACTTGAGCCACCCTGCTCACTGAGATGGCTACCTTCAATAATTTCACACCCTCTGAACCCACTCACGCTCTAGACCAGTGTAAATAAATCTGAATAGATAATAATAATAATTATGGTATGATTAATTTTAAGTGGACTGTATGGTTTTAGATATAGGATATAAGACTGATTGAGGAGGAGGAGAGAGCACAATTAATTAACATCCACTCACCCTTCATCTGCGTCCTGGGTGTTCACTGGAGATCTTTATCATTCCCACCGCAGACACACATGGTCGCTCACCATGCCCAGCCCTTCTAGGGCAGGGTAGGTGCCAAGGCTGGAGCTTGCTACCATCTGCGGCTCGCAAGCCTGTCCTTCCCGTCAGCCTCCTTGGGGTGGGAAAGGTGGCAGACCAGAGTGGCCTAGCATCTATCTGCCTCGTGCTGGTGGGGAATGTGGCTAGGCCTGAAACCAGTTGGTCCCGCCGCTGAGGGGTACCCCCTCCCATGGGAGACATAGGTCTCTGATACTCCCATGCCAGGGAGCCGGAGCCGGGTCGCCATCTGGTAAAGACCCGGGCTGGGTGAATTCCTGGTGAATCAACAACTCCTCCTCCTCCAGACACATTATCTCAACATACCTACTGGCCAGATGGTAACTTAAGACAACATGTATACTTACAGTGGGGAAGCCGCATTCTTGTCGATGTGCTTCGATGGATCTCGTGATCTTGTCCGGTAGATATAGTTCTTCCGTCAAGATGATCTCTTACGCCCACGGGACCGGGCGTTTACTTAATATGCGGTTGATCGGGAGTAGCGATTCATATCCTCTCACTATTTCCCTTTATTACAGTTTATCCGTATAAATTTAATCACTATATACACTATGGCTTAACGCCCCACCAGTTTATACACTTTCAGTCAATGAGTAAAGATGAAGTGAGTCATCCCTTCCATATCCAACATGGCGGTCCTGGGATGGCGTCCCTGCCCGCGCTGCCATACGATACCTTCACTTAAAATTATTTATAAATCTGCTTCACTAGACTCAACGTCTCACCGTCTTCATTAAGTATATTCAAGTCACTTCTGTTATGAAAACCACCCAGAATCAGGGTTTACGATCGTATCCTGTTGTGTCGTCACATCACTGGAGCCCGAATTAGGCCTAAATCTCGATACCCCATTAAACCGGGGCCACACATTATTTCACCAAATTGTCGCACGAATATCTGACTTTCCGGACCGAATGTCCCACGAATTACGCGTCACACACTTTGATATCACTCCATATTACAAAGTAAAGCCATTAAGTCCGGTCTGGCTCACGCAATCGCGAAATTCCCCAAAACCATTCCGCCCTGATATCTTGGGCCTAAGCCTCTCCACACGTGACTGCCCCGCTCTCTGCAACCTTGACCCAGCTCCGCGTACCCACGCGACCGTTAGGATGGTTCTGTCTTCATCTCAAGAAAAATACGAACCAACAGCCACACATTAAGAATATTCACATTAGAAAGGTTATCGAGTATAACCTTTCGGGAAAATACCCAATATTTTCCACAGCCTTCTTCTCTATTGTGCAGTAGGCCCTTTGGTATGGTTTTAACTTAGCTGAGAAGTATGGGACAGAATTGAGGACTTCCTCCTCTGATGCTTGAAGTAAAGCTGTGCTGGCTGCCTGATCACAGTCATGCACCTACACGAAAAATACACTTGAATAATCTGGTGATAACAATCCGAGAGCTGCTCACAGCAATCTTTTTATTTTCTGAATCGATTCTTGGCACTTTATCACTGGTAAGAGTGATTAAAGAGGCCACAATGTCTGTGAAATTATGGCAGAATTTGCAGTAAAACCCTATCACCCTACCTGGAGGCTACCTGGAGGGCCTTCCGGGGATCAACGCCCCCTCGGCTCGGTCCATGACCAGGACTCCTGGTGGATCAGGGCCTGATCAACGAGGCTGTTGCTGCTGGCCGCACGTAGTCCAACGTACGAACCACAGCCTGGCTGATCTGGCACTGACTTTAGGTATCTTGAAGACAACCAGGGGTCTATTGGTAATTCCCCTTATGGCTGGTGGGAGGCTGTTGAACAGTCTTGGGCCCCGGACACTTATTGTGTTTTCTCTTAGCGTACCAGTGGCGCCCCTACTTTTCACTGGGGGTACGTTGCACCGTCTGCCAAGTCTTTTGCTTTCGTAGTGAGTGATTTCTGTGTGAAGATTAGGGACCAATCCCTCCAGAATCTTCCAGGTGTAGATTATGATATATATCTCTCTCTCCTGGGCTCCAGTGAGTACAAGTCAAGTGCTTCCAGGCGTTCCCAGTAGTTAAGGTGTTTGATGGAACTTATACGTGAGGTAAAGGTTCTCTGCACATTCTCTAGATCTGCAATTTCACCTGCCTTGAATGGGGATGTTAATGTACAGCAGAATTCTAGCCTAGAGAGAACAAGTGATTTAAAAATGATCATCAATAGCTTAGCATCTCTTGTCTTGAATGTTCTCATTATCCATCCTATCAGTTTCCTCGCAGATGTGATAGTGGCATTGATGTGGTCCTTGAAGGTGAAATCTTCGGACTTTACGACTCCCAGGTCCTTCACATTACTTTTCCGCTCTATTGTGTGATTAGAGTTTGTGATATACTCAGTCCTAGCTATTATTTTCTCCAGTTTTCCATAACGGAGTAGTTGGAATTTGTCTTCATTGAACATCATATTGTTCTCCGTTGCCCATTGGAAAACTTGGTTTATATCTTCTTGGAGATTTGCCGTGTCCTCAATGGATGACACTCTCATGATGATCCTAGTATCGTCTGCAAAGGATGATACAGTGCTATGGTTTACATCTTTGTCTATGTCTGATATGAGAATAAGGAACAGGATAGGGGAGAGTACTCTGCATCGTGGAACATAGCTCTTCACTATGGCAGCATCCGATTTAACTCTGTTTACCACTACTCTTTGTGTTCGATTGGTTAGAAAGTTGAAGATCCATCTGCCTGCTTTGCCAGTTATCCCTTTAGCACGCATTTTGTGTGTTATTACACCATGATCGCACTTGTCAAAGGCTTTTGCAAAATCTGTGTATACTACATCTGCATTCTGTTTGTTTTCCAGTGCATCTAAGACCATATTATAGTGGCCCAATAGTTGCGAGAGGCTGGAGCGACCTGCTCTGAAACCATGTTGCCCTGGATTGTGCAATTTTTGGGAGTCCAAGTGGTTTGCAGTCCTGCTTCTTAGAACTCTTTCAAAGATTTTTATGATGTGGGACGTTGAAGCTATTGGTTTATAGTTCTTAGCTATTGCTTTGCTGCCACCTTTATGGAGTGGGGCTATATCCGTTGTTTTCAGTGACTGTGGAATCTCACCTGTTTACCTGGAGAAAGTTCCAGGGGTCAACGCCCCTACGGCCTGGTCTGTGACCAGGTCTCATGGTGGATCAGGGCCTGATCAACCAGGCTGTTACTGCTGGCCGCACACAGTCCAACGTACGAACCACAGCCTGGCTGGTCAGGTACCGACTTTAGGTGCCTGCCCAGTGCCTGCTTGAAGACAGCCAGGGGTCTATTGGTAATCCCCCTTATGTAAGCTGGGAGGCAGTTGAACAGTCTTGGGCACCTGACACTTATTGTGTTGTCTCTCAACGTGCTAGTGACACCCCTGCTTTTCACTGGGGGGATGTTGCATCGTCTGCCGAGTCTTTTGCTTTCGTAGGGAGTGATTTTCGTTTGCAAGTTTGGTACTAGTCCCTCTTGGATTTTCTACGTGTATATAATAATGTATCTCTCCCGCCTGCATTCTAGGGAGTACAGATTTAGGAACTTCAAGCGTTCCCAGTAATTGAGGTGGTTTATCGCAGTTATGCGTGCCGTGAAGGTTCTCTGCACATTTTCTAGGTCAGTTAGCGTGCAGCAATATTCCAGCCTAGATAGAACAAGCGACCTGAAAAGAGTCATCATAGTCTTGGCATGACTAGTTTTGAAGGTTCTCATTATCCATCCTGTCATTTTTCTAGCAGATGTGATTGCTACAGTGTTATGGTCCTTGAAGGTGAGATCCTCTGTCATGATCACTTCCAGGTTTTTCGCTCTATTGTGTGGTTGGAATTTGTTTTTTATTCCGATGAAATTTTAATTTCCTCACGTTTTCCATATCTGAGTAATTAAAATTTCTCATCATTGAACTTCATATTATTTTCTGCAGCCCATTTAAAGATTTGGTTGATGTCTGCTTGGAGTCTTGCAGTGTCTTCAATGGTGGACACTGTCATGCAGATTGGGGTGTCATCTGTAAAGGAAGACACGACACTGTGGCTTATATCCCTGTCTATGTCAGATATGAGGATGAGGAACAAGATGGGAGCGAGAACTGTGCCTTGTGGAACAGAGCTTTTCACCGTAGCCACCTCAGACTTTACTCAGTTGACTACTACTCTTTGTATTCTATTTGTTAGGAAATTATAGATCCATCTACCAACTTTTCCTGTTATTCCTTTATCACGCATTTTCTGTGCTATTACATCATGGTCACAATTGTCAAAGGCTTTTCCAAAGTCTGCATTCTGTTTGTCTTCGAGAGTATCCAGGACCTTGTCGTAGTGGTCCAGTAGTTGGGACAGACAGGAGTGACCTGCTCAAAACCCATGCTGCCCTGGGTTGTGTAATTGATGGGTATCTAGATGAGTGGCGATCTTGCTTCTTTGAATCCTTTCAAAGATTTTTATGATATGGGACGTTAGCGCTATTGGTCTGTAGTTGTTTGCTATTGATTTACTGTCCCCTTTGTGGAGTGGGGCTATGTCTGTTGTTTTTAGTAACTGCGTGATGACCCCAGTGTCCATGCTCCCTCTCCATAGGATGTTAAAAGCACGTGATAGGGGCTTCTTGCAGTTCTTGATGAACACGGAGTTCCATGAGTCTGGACCTGGGGTGGAGTGCATGGGCATGTCATTTATCGCCTTTTCGAAGTCATTTGGCGTTAGGATAATGTCTGATAGGTTTGCGTCTACCATGTTCTGTGGCACTCTCATAAAAAATTCATTTAGGTCTTCGACTCTCAGTCTGGTTAGCGGCTCGCTAAAAACTGAGTCATACTGGGACTTGAGTAGCTCACTCATTTCCTTGCTGTCATCTGTGTAGGACCCATCCCGTTTAAGTAGGGGCCCAATACTGGTTGTTGTTCTCGACTTTGATTTGGCATAAGAAAAAAAATACTTTGGGTTTCTTTCAATTTCATTTATGGCTTTTAGTTCTTCCTGCTTTTCTTGATTCCTGTAAGATTCCTTTAGTTTTAGTTCGATGTTTGCTGTTTCTCTGACCAGTGTCTCCCTACGTATTTCAGATATATTGGCCTCCTGTAGCCGCTCTGTTATTCTTTGCCTTCGCCTGTATAGGGAGCACCTTTCTGTTTCTAGTTTGCATCTTCTCCTCCTTTTCCTTAAGGGAATTTGCCTTGAGCAAACCTCAAGTGCCACAGAGTTAATTTGTTTTAGACATAGGTTAGGATCCGTAATGCTTATGCTATCTTCCCAGTTTATATCATTTAGGACTTGGTTTACTTGATCCCACCTTATGTTTTTGTTATTGAAGTTGAATTTGGTGAAGGCTACTTCTTAATAGCATACTTAAGGCCCCTGAGAGGGGTTTCTTGCAGTTCTTAATGGGCATGTCGTCGATGGCTTTCTCAAAGTCTAGTGGAGTTAGGGTTATGTCAGAAATTTGGCATACATTGCCAGGGTTTTCAGGCTCATTCGTGAAAAAATTGTTTGGATTGTCTATCTTTAGATTGATTAGTGGCTCGCTGAACACAGAGTCATATTGAGATTTCAGTAACTCACTCATTTCTTTGTTGTCATCTGCGTAGGATCCGTCTTGTCTGAGCAGGGGCCCTATACTAGAAGTGGTTTTTGCATTGTTTTTGGCATATGAAAAGAAATATTTCGAATTTCTTTCAATTTCACTAATGGCTTCTAGCTCCTCTTTTCTCTCCTGGATCCTGTATGAGTCCTTTAGCTCAATATTTTCCACTTCCCTGGTTAGCACTTTCTTTCGTGTTTCAGATACTCTGGCATTCTTGAGGAGCTGTGATTCTTCGCCTTCTCCTGTAGAGGGAGCATTTTAAGATTATTTTTTATTCCGTATTACGATACCAACTTTGAATTGTCTGTTAATTAAGAATAAGTTCCCGCTAATTATTAGTATTATCAGCACTATATTGTCTGTTATCTCAGAGACTTAAGTTCCCACAGACTTGGGCCTCCCGTGAACTGACACTAATAAAACATCAAACTAAATTAAAGTATTCAAAGATTAATCTAGGGGAATAAATATGTCTTGGATAAATTCAGCTATTGCTTGAAACCAAATAATAAATTAAAAAGAAAATAATTAAAATTCAGGAACTAAGTTTAACTAAATATTTTACAAAAATAAAGCATTTATTTTGTAATTATTTAACAAGATGAGACTTACACAGATGACAGCAAATAAATGAGTGAGATTCTGAAGTCCCAACACAACTCGGTGTTTAGTGAGATAAGTTACTATGTACAACAATCAGCAATACTCACACTATACTATTCACTCATCTATCCCTACCTCACATATGCCATATGTGCATGGGGATCAACAGCAACAACTCACCTAAAACCAATATTAACTCAACAAAAAGCCACAGTAAGAATTATCACGCAATCCAATCCCAGGCAACACCCCCCCCCTTCACTCTTCAAAGACCTAAATTTACTCACTGTCCAGAACATCTACACTTACTACTCTGCTTCCTACATGTATAGAACCATAAATTCCAATATTAAATTCAAATTCAAATTCAAATTCTTTATTTCTGGTAATATACAGAGTGGGGTGTAATTATAGTAATGTACATTTTATGAAGTAGATATTACAAGATGGCCAATAATATGCCTAGGTATGCCTAGGCTTTTCAGGCAGTCTTATGAGAGGTCTTACTCAATAGTGACACAATGATTATACTGATAGTAAGGTTAGGTAATTGTAGTGATTAATTAGGTTTACAATATTGAGGTATTGAAATTTAAACATTTAAGAATTAAACAATTAGTTTATATATTAATGGTAAAGGTGATGTATTGGCATAATACCGTTTCTATATTGGAGTGTCTTAGATAAACTTATGACTAGCTTAAGAATTATGAAGCAATAGTTGTATTAGAATTTTGGTCAGTCATGTGAAATTAAGGGGAATCACAGATATCAGTAAGTGTTTTTTGATGTGGATATGTGCAAGATAAAGTAGTTTTCATGTGGGTAGCTACCGGTTGGGTGCGTAAGTGAGATAAGATGTTTTTTAACAGTGCTTTTGAAAGTGGAGATTGTGTCTGCAGTTCTAGAGTTTTCAGGCAGGGAGTTCCAGATTTTAGGCCCTTTTATGCGCATTGAATTTTTGTATAGATTTAGTCGGACACGGGGAATGTCAAAGAGATGTTTATGTCTGGTATTATGTCTATGGGTCCTGTCACAACTGTCAAGAAAGTGTTTTAGCTCAGGGTTAAAGTTGGAATTTATGGTTCTATAAATGTAGATAGCAGAGTAGTAAGTATGGATGTTCTGAACTAAAACGCTTTCTTGATAGTTGTGACAGGACCCATAGACACAATACCAGACACAAAAATCTCTATGACATTCCACGTGTCCGGCTAAATCTATACAAACGTTCAATGTACATTAAAGGGCCTAAAATCTGGAACTCCTACCTGAAAACTCCAAAACTGCAGACTCAGCCACCCTTTTCAACACTATCATCAAAAAACATCTTATCTCACTAACACACCCCACCATCACCTAAACACACACACACACACATCCTCCTCATCTACATCAACACTGACCCAAAGGACAGTAAACATAAAATCCCGAATATAGTTATTGTCTAATAAATCTGAAACTAGTCTTAAGTTTGCCTGATATACTCCAATATTGGAGCTTTAATAGAAACTATGTAACATGCCAAGACAAAACCATTCTTATTACTAATTTTTTTACAATCTAAACATTCTGCACTACCTCACTATGGTAAATCTATTTAATCATTTGAAATTTGTATTCATATGTAATTTGTAATATAGATTAAGAACTAGTATTAAGTCTGCCCGAAATGCCTAGCATGCCCAGGCATGCTAGGCATGCTAACGGCCATCTTTGTAACTATAGTCCTTAAATGTAAAACACACATTGTAATTTTTACAGAGAAATAAAGCATCTTGAATCTTGAATCAAACTAAGGGTCGACAATCTAAATTATTTTTTTAAGACCAAGACTCAAAATCTGGTTAATTCCAGAATTTCTGAAATAACCCTAATACCACAGGACTTTGAAAAAGAAATACATGACATACCCATGGACTCTGCCCCAGACCCAGGAGTCTGGACTCCACAAATGTGGCAGAAAAGCAATTGCAAAGGATTACAGACCAATAGCAACATCGTCCCACACCATAAAAATCTTTGAAAGGGTTCTAGGAAGTAAGATCGCCAACCACTTGGATGCCAATCAGTTGCCCAACCCAAAAGAGCATGGGTTTAGAGCAGCTCACTTCTGCCTCTCACACACCACCATGACACTGGTCTTGGATGCACTGGAGGACAAGCATAATGTAGCTGTAGTATAAGCAGACTTTGTGAAAGCTGTCGACAAGTGCGATCATGGTGTAATAGCACACACAATAGTGTGATAAATAAATATCAGGAAAAATGGTAGATGACTCTACAACTTCCTAACAAATAGAACACAAAGAGTAATAGTAAACAGAGTAAAGTCTGAGGCAGCTACAGTGAAAAGCTCTGTTTCACAAGGCACAGTACTCGCTCCCGTCTTTTTCCTCATCCTTATATCTGACACAGACATAGAGATGAAATCCACAGCACCATGCCCTCCTTTACTGACGATACCAGAATTTACAAGGCTGTGTCATTCATTGAGGACACTGTAAATCTCCAAGCGAACATTAACCAAGTCTTCAAATGCGCCTCATATAACGATATGACGTTCAATGAGAACAAATTTAAATTACCCCACAGGGGAAAACTTGATGAAATAAAAACTGTATCAGAGAAAAAAACAAATTTTAACCACACAATAGAGCGAGAAACTAATGGTGATGATGACAGAAAATCTCACCTTCAAAGATCACAATATTTCTATCACAACTGCTGGAGTTCTGCTGGACACTAAAGGCCTCTTTCAAGGCAGACGAAATTGCAGACCTTGAGAATATATTACCTGGAGTTTAACTGGAGAGAGTTCCAGGGGGCAACGCCCCTGCGGCCCGGTCTGTGACCAGGCCTCATGTTGGATCAGAGCTTGATCAACCAGGACCTTGTCGAAGTGGTCCAGTAGTTGGGACAGACAGGAGCGACCTGCTCTAAACCCATGCTGCCCTGGGTTGTGTAATTGATGGTTATCTAGATGAGTGGTGGCGATCTTGCTTCTTAGAACCCTTTCAAAGATTTTTATGATATGGAACGTTATTGGTCTGCAGTTCTTTCTATTGCTTTACTGCCGCCTTTGTTTAGTGTGGCTATGTCTGTTGTTTTTAGTAACTGCGGGACGACCCCAGTGTCCATGCTCCCTCTCCATAGGATGAGTCGGGGTCTGGAGCGGAGTGCATGGGCATGCCATTTATCGCCTTTTCAAAGTCATTTGGCGTCGTGGTGATGTCAGATAGGCATGCGTCTGCCAAGTTCTGTGGCACTCTCATAAAAAATTAATTTAGGTCTTCAACCTTCAGTCTGGTTAGCGGCTCACTAAAAACTGAGTTATACTGGGGCTTTAGTAACTCACTCATTTCCTTGCTGTCATCTGTGTAGGACCCATCCCGTTTTAGTAGGGGCCCAAAACTGGATGTTGTTCTCGACTTTGTTTTGGCATAAGAAAAGAAATACTTTGGGTTTCTTTCAATTTCATTTATGGCTTTTAGTTCTTCCCGCGTTCCTTGATTCTTGTAAGATTCCTTTAGTTTTAATTCGATGTTTGCTATTTCACAGCTGGTATGTACAATACAGCACCTAAATTACCGGGAACGTTTGAAGTTCCTTGACCTGTGCTCCCTGGAACACAGACGAGAAAGATACATCATGATCTACACCTGGAAAATCGTAGAGGGACTAGTCCCAAATCTGCACACGTAAATCACCCTACAAAAGCAAGAGACTTGTCAGGCAGTACAACATCCCTCCAGAGAAAAGCAGGGGTGTCATGAGTGCACTAAGAGATAACACAGTAAGTGTCAGGGACCCAAGACTGTTCAACTACCTCCCAACATACATAAGGGGATTACCAATAGACCCTGGCTGTCTTCCAGAGGAAGCTGGAAAGGCACCTAAAGTCGGTACCTGACAAGTCGGGTTGTAGATCATACATTGGTTTGCAGGGTGGCTGGCAGTAACAGCCTGGTTGATTAAGCCCTGATCCACTGTGAGGCCTGACATGGACCGGGCCAGGGAACCACTGACCTCCATAACATCCTCCAAGTATACCCAGATATTATCCAGGCTGTAAGCTCTGCTAGGTCTTATATTTAGCGTCAGGCTACCCTTCATATTTCATGCCATGCTACTAGGCTGGTACTGCTGTCTGTCAAAGGACATAGGCCTATCTTCAGTTCACCCCAATACACCCTGGGTTGCTCCCACTCACAAAGCAGACAGCCTACTCTCTCTATCTCGCCAGGCTGGGGTCTGGTGACGAACACGTGTAACAAACGGCAAGCGGATTAAAAAACAATGAAAAAATACGAAAAATGAGTTAGGTTTACAGAAAAATAGCTCAACAATCTGGCAACATTTTGGAGTAAGTTTCATTAATAATATCTTTATTAACTACAAGTACAAGGTATACAGGCCTAGCTGACATCAATGACATAGTACTATATAGAAAGCCCCATGTCATGCTGACCCACACCAGTCGACTAACACCCAGGTACCCATTTTACTGATGAGGAACATAAACAACTGGTGTAAAGAAACATGCCCAATGTTTCTACCCTCGCCGGGAATCGAACCCGGCGATAGCTTTAACCACCAGGCCACTAGATTCCAACCACTCCAGACAACATACTCCACCAATATTCAAAAGTCTAAAACTACTCACCGTCAAGAACATCTATACTTATTATTGTGCCTACTACATTTATAGAACACTACACTCAAACATAAACCATCCACTCAAACTTCTCCTCACCAGTCTTAATTAACAGGACGCACGACCATAACACTAGACACAGATCACTGTTTGATGTACCCTGTGGAAATTTGTCTTGGGACTGCCTCCTTGTAAGCTGCCCTCCTGGCAAGCACTGTTGACACCGACACTCAGGCTCACAAGTTCAAATTCAAATTCAAATTCAAATCCTTTATTTCATGTAATACAAGGTGGGGGGTACTTACAGTTATACATTAAAGTTGATATTACAAGATGGCCAATAATATGCCTAGGTATGCCTAGGCTTTTCAGGCAGTCTTATGATAGGTCTTACTCAATAGCTACACAATGAATATACAGATTGTAAGGTTAGGTTAGGTTAGGTTTACAAAATTTAGGTACTGGAATTTAAACATTGAGAATTTAACAATTAGTATAAGAAGTTAGCAATTAGTTTATATATTAATGATAAAGGTGATATATTGGCATAATATAGTTTCTATATTGAGTGTCTTAGGCAAACTTATGACTAGCTTAAGTATTATGAAGCAATAGTTGTATTAGAATTTTGTTAGAACTGTGCAAATTAAGGGGAATCACAGATATCAATAAGTGTATTTTGCTGTGGTTAGTAATGTGCAAATTAAGGAGAATCACAGATATCAATAAGTGTATTTTGCTGTGGATATGTGCAAGATAAAGTAGTTTTCGTATGGTTAGCTACCGGTTGGGTGCGTGAGATAAGATGTGTTTTAACGGTGCTTTTGAAAATGGAGGTTGTGTCTGCAGTTCTAGAGTCTTCAGGCAGGGAGTTCCAGATTTTAGGCCCTTTTATGCGCATTGAATTTTTGTATAGATTTAGTCGGACACGGGAATGTCAAAGAGATGTTTATGTCTGGTATTATGTCTATGG
>WNWK01043829.1:0-15342 GCA_009830355.1 Cherax destructor | reverse complement strand
TAACTTAATATAAGTTAATGTAAGCTTGTTGTCTGGCATTTATAAGCATTTAGAAGTGGAAATAAATGGCGTTCTGCTTTAAGGCACTAGCCTGGAACCTAACCTGCCGTATAAGTGGGGCCCTACTGTATAGTTCTACATACATGTTATACTGTAGTTTAATAACAAATAATAAACAAACAAAACACAGTGAGTGGCAGGCGGGCTGGCTGCCGGGTCGGAGGGAGGGTAGTAGGGACGCGTGGGTGGCGGGAAACTTAAATATGATTTGGTGGCTGGGAATTTGGCGGCTGGGAATTTGGCGGCCGGGAATTCGCGAATGTGTGAAGCCCGCGAAAGTGGAAAACGCGAATGTTGAGGGAGACCTGTAACACAGAAACATGATATAAACTCTAGAATGAATAAAACATGTCATTACGAATGTAAAGACTGGTGGTAGTGTGTTGCTGTTGTTGGGTATAAGGGCCACTGACCATAAGCCGTGGTGGTGGTCGGCGGCAGCAGAAAGCCACCACCACTATTCACACAAACAATGTACATAATTTATAAATAAGAAATATTTACACTTTAATTTATAAATAAGAAATATTCACACTTATATAAATAAGAAATATTTACACTTACCTTGGAGGAGATGGTAACAGAGGGCGGCGCTCTTCTCAGTGCCCCTATATTCCTCAAACAACAATGTAGGAGTTAAGTTTCGTGTCGTCATTTTCTATCGCTTAATCGCTTAACTTACTTAAGTAAGTTTATTCAGGTATACACAAATCCAGTTACATAGATTATCATACATAGCAGCATGTGTAGAAAACCTAGGATAACCCAAGAAAGTCAGAGTGACTTATTTCCATTGCTACACTGTTAATGCTACAATTTATCGCTGGCTGGTGCTATAGCCTTTATCGACTAGTGAAGCTTCTTTGGACCCATGGTGACTTATTTCACAGTGACAATCACTAAACCAGCAATAAACACAATAAATTTATTGTGAAATGTTTGAATTAACAACGCTAGACTGGGCTCACGACGCCTGCGCGGGAGGCGGACAGGTCTGGTACCCGGACCGATAGTCGGGGAATGACCGGTTGGCGGGGAAAATTGGACCGAAAAAAGCCATTGAAACTCGAATTGACCGATACTCAGACCGACTGAAAGTCAGGGATCCACTGTATGACATAATAAACAATATTAATATCATAGAAACATGATATATACTCTAGAATGAATAAAATATGTCATTATGAATGTGAGAACTGGTGATAGTGTTATTGTCATTGGGTTTATAAGAGCCACTGACCATAAGCCGTACATATAGTGGTGGTGGTGGATTCCAGCACCAGTATTCACACTGAAACAATGTACGTAATTTATAAATAAGAAATATTTATACGTTAATTTATAAATAAGAAATATTTACACTTTATAAATAAGGAATATTTACACTTATCTTGGAGGAGATGGTTGCAGAGGGTGGCTCTGGTCTCAGTGCCCCTATATTCCTCAAACAACAATGGAGGAGTTAAGTTTCGTGTTGTCATTTTTCTATAGTTCAATCGCTTAACTTACTTGCTACACTGTTAGTGCTACACTTTATCACTGGTTGGTTCTATAGCCTTTATCGACTCCACTTTGATACTTTGCTACGATTTCTTTCTTTAATTCTATGGTGTTCCTCACTTTCTTTACCAAAGGACTGGCACTAGGAGCTTTCTTTGGGCCCTTGGTGGCTTATTTAGCAGTCACACACAATAATCAAGGGCCAAAAACAATGGACTGTTAAGAAATGTTTTGTATGAACTCGCAGGATAATGTTCACTCAACCAGAAACAATGCTACACTGCCTGAGAATGTGTGTGCGAGGCGGGCTTGCGGGCTTTGTATGCGCACTGGGCACTGGACAGGTTCCGTACCATCGACAAAAACTAAGCCAATCGGCGAAAACTAAGCCAATATTTCCACGAAAAAAGTGCGCGAAAACCAAAATCAACGAAAACTGAGACACACGAAAACCAAGAGTCCACTGTAAATAAAAATGAAACTCCAACTTGATAACTTCATTTTAATTTGCATAACTCTTATATGTACAGTCAACTCCCGGTGCTCGACGGCATCGGAGGTCGTCCAAATCGGTGTTCGACAGGTTTTTTTACGAGAATTTTGGCTCATTATTAGGCGATCTACTCGGAGTTGGACGAGTTAGCTATTCATCCCAGACGCGTACGCGTGTCCCAGCTGGGCCCGGGCACTCCACGGAGCGTCAGTGCTATTGTTTACAAGCGAGAGCGACCACCATCCACACATTCATACCAGTATATTGTCATTATTCCACTGTTTTTAGTGCTTGCAACTGCTAAATAAGCCACCATGGGCCCCAAGAAAGCTCCTAGTGCCAAGCTTGTGGTAAAGAATGTTGCAGGGATGCAGGGAGTGAAGCATTCATGCAGGGAGTGTAGCATTCATGCAGGGAGTGTAGCATTCATGCAGGGAGTGTAGCATTCATGCAGGGAGTGTAGCATTCATGCAGGGAGTGTAGCATTCATGCAGGGAGTGTAGCATTCATGCAGGGAGTGTAGCATTCATGCAGGGAGTGTAGCATTCATGCAGGGAGCGTAGCATTCATGCAGGGAGCGTAGCATTCATGCAGGGAGTGTAGCATTCATGCAGGGAGCGTAGCATTCATGCAGGGAGTGTAGCATTCATGCAGGGAGTGTAGCATTCATGCAGGGAGTGTAGCATTCATGCAGGGAGTGTAGCATTCATGCAGGGAGTGTAACATTCATGCAGGGAGTGTAGCATTCATGCAGGGAGTGTAACATTCATGCAGGGAGTGTAACATTCATGCAGGGAGTGTAGCATTCATGCAGGGAGTGTAGCATTCATGCAGGGAGCGTAGCATTCATGCAGGGAGCGTAGCATTCATGCAGGGAGCGTAGCATTCATGCAGGGAGCGTAGCATTCATGCAGGGAGTGTAGCATTCATGCAGGGAGTGTAGCATTCACGCAGGGAGCGTAGCATTCATGCAGGGAGTGTAGCATTCATGCAGGGAGCGTAGCATTCATGCAGGGAGTGTAGCATTCATGCAGGGAGTGTAGCATTCATGCAGGGAGTGTAGCATTCATGCAGGGAGTGTAGCATTCATGCAGGGAGTGTAGCATTCATGCAGGGAGTGTAGCATTCATGCAGGGAGTGTAACATTCATGCAGGGAGTGTAGCATTCATGCAGGGAGTGTAGTATTCATGCAGGGAGTGTAGCATTCATGCAGGGAGTGAAGCAGGGATGCAGGGAGTGTAGCATTCATGCAGGGAGTGTAGCATTCAAAGAAAAAGGCCAGTAACCTCAGAAAAGAACTTGCCACCTGCAGTGTTAATGGAAGGGGATTCCTCTTCCAAACACTAGCATACTACTCCATCTTCTCCCCTCCTCCCGTCTTCCACACATCAACAACTCTTCAATAAATGTAAGTGACATGTTATTGTACTATTATTTCTTAAGTTATCATAAAATTGTGTATAATTTAATGTCAAAAAGTACAAAAAAATATTTTAATTTAATACTTTTGGATGTCTGAAACGGATTAATTTTATTTCCATTATTTCTTATGGGGAAAATAGAATCGGAGTTCGACCAAATCGGTGGTCGACGGGCCCTCTGGAACAGATTACCGACGAGAACCGGGGGTTGACTGTATATGTATCACAGAAAACAATAAAAAAGTAAAATACACATAAAACGAGTTAAGCTTACAGAAAAATACATTCAATTCACCATTTAACATAGTTACGAAGTGGGAGGAGCTAAATGAGATAGGGAGAAGCGAGTAGTAGTATTCAGTATCTGGTGAGTAGTCATGGGTGTTGGATGTTAGCCTTTGCGCTAATAAAATGTTGTGTAATTATGCTAATATTAGTAATAAAGGTTATCTATCTATTACATTTATTCCAAATTGATATCAGAAACACGATAAATACCCTAGAACTGCAATAAAGATGCTGAAATGAATAATATATGCCATATTATGTGAGTGGGGTTAGGGCGGAGGCTGCCACTCAGGGATAAGATCATATGATAGATACATATAGGTTTGGTAGCTGACATTTAAAGGACTTCAGAGCGATTATTATTTACAGTAGTACCCCGACTATCGGTCTTAATCCGTTCCAGGAGCTAGACCTTAACACGAAAAATTCGAAACTCAAAACCTTATTTCCCATAAGAAATAATGTAAATACAATTAATCCGTTCCAGACATCCAAAAATATTCAGAAAATATTAATTTTGTAAAGATTAACTATACTTTTACATTCACAAAACAATTATAAATATATATAAAGTATAATAAATTTATAATTAAACATTTAAAATAACATTTACTTACCTTTATTGAAGAGAGTTGCTGGCATCTGGAAGATAGGGAGGAGGACAGGGGGAGGGAGCACTCATTGTTTGGAAGGGAAATCCCCCTCCAAAAGGACTTCAGGTAATAAGTCCCTCTCTGGGGTTACTTCCCTTCTTGGTCTTTTAATGCCACTAGGACCAGCTTGAAAGTCACTAGAACCCTGTCGCACAAAATAACTGTCCAGAGTTCTCTGTTTCTGGCGCCTCTAACATTTTCCTGAAGTGCAACACGGCTCTGTCACTGAACTGGTTGCAGAGATGGCTTATTTCAGCTTGCTCAGGGTGGTGTTTTTCAACAAATGTCTGCAACTCATTCCACTCTGTACACATGTCCTTAAGCACTGAAGAAGGCCCCTCCTTCACTCCCTCTTCCTCCTCCTGTGAATCAATAGCCTCAACTCTGGTCATATGCTCTTCCAGTTCCAGCTGTTGCAGCTCTTCAGTGGTTAGGTCTACCTTGTGCTCCTCCACCAACTCTTCCACATCCTCACCACTCAACTCCAACACAAGGCTGTTCCCCAATGTACATCCTGGCAAGCTCACTCACACGTACGCCACTCTCATATTTTTCTACTATCTCTTTCTTCACTTCAATGGTGTTCCTCACTCTCTTTACCAAAGGGGTGCCACTAGGAAGCTTCTTTGGACCCATGGTGACTTATTTCACAGTGACAATCACTAAACCACCAATAAACACAACAAATGTATTGTGAATGTTTGAAAGAGCACGCTGGGTATTGTTCACTCAAGTGTAAACAATGCTAGACTGGCGTTCTGCGCGCAAGTGTAGGCAGGTGGACAGGTCTGGTACGGACTGCTACACGAGTAAAGACCGATACACGAGAAAAATATTGACCGAAAAAAGCAACCTTAACATGAAACAACCATTATTCAGACAGACCGAAACACAGGGTACCACTGTATTATTATTATTATTATTATCGACATACAGTAGACCGTCATTTAACACGATAGTTACATTCCTGAAAACGTTGAGTTTGGTAAAATCATGTTAGATGAACTGAAGAACTTATGGGAAAAATAGGGTTACGTTCCTGGGAGTCCCTAAAAAGCCAAACAACTTTTTTTTAGACCAACAGATCTTACAAAAATAAAAGTGCACATGTAATTGTAGTTCATTGTCGTGATATATTACTGCTTAAGACTACAAATGCAATAGAAATAATAGTATTTCTTACCCTAAATTGTGGGTAATGGTGTTTGTGGATGAGAAGAGAGTGGATATGCATGGTGTGGCCCTACTGGGCTGAGATGGATGGTTGTTGGTTGTTGGCAGAAGTGGATGGTAGAGGTTCTGATACTAAAGTCGATGGTTATATTGGAGTGTGCATAAATGCTGTAATAGATCTCTGGGCTCTTTTACCCTGCAGTACATTATACAGCTGACAGTAAGGCATCATCAACTGGTCTAGACCCCATTTCAAAGCACTGCTTCTATCAATTAATAATATCTACCTATCATATTTATTCCAGGATAATATTAGGTATAAGATAAATAATGTAGAAGCATGATAAAGATGCATAAATTAATAAAAACTGACATATAGAGAGGTATTGAAGGGTAGGTGGGGCTATGAGAGAAGGAGAAGGTGCGAGCAGTCTCTCTCAGCCTCAGTTACTCATGGACCACCATGGCGTGAGGAGATGTGAGCTCACGGCACTATAAAGTATTGTACTATAATACTATTACTATCAATAAAGGTTATCTACCTATCATATTTATTCCAGAATAATATTAGGTATAACATAAATATCGTTGAAGCATGATAAAGATGTACAAATTAATAAAAACTGATATTATATAGAGGTATTGAAGGGTAGGCAGGGCTATGAGAGAGGGAGAAGGCACGAGCAGTCTCTCTCAGCCTCAGTTACTCATGGACCACCATGGCGTGTGGAGGTGTGAGCTCACCGCACTAAAATACTGTATAATAATACTTATTACTATCAATAAGTTATCTATCTATCATATTTACTCCAGAATAATACAGTGGTACCTCGAGTTACGATGGTCCCCAAAATCGCCCTTTTATGTAAGTTTATTTTTTTAAATGCTTTTGTAAGTATATTTTTGGGGGTGTAAAAGGACTAGTCTATTTTACATTATTCCTTATGGGGATAAATTCGTTTGGTAATGGCACTTGAACAGCATTCTCGAACGAAAAAATATCGTAACTCGAGGTACCACTGTATTAGGTATAACATAAATAACGTAGCAGCATGATAAAGACGCCCAAATTAATAAAAATATGACATTATAGAGAGATAGTGAAGGTTGGAGGGTAGGCCCTTCTCCCAGCGTCAGCCCGTAAACAAAGCTAGCCTGCCTCTGACACCACAGACAGTGTGGCATTGTTTATGGGCAAGTGACCATCACCTCACGTGCTCATATGATATATTCCATTCATTTTTGTGCTTGCAACTGCTAAATAAGCCACCATGGGCCCAAAGAAAGCTCCTAGTGCCAGGCCTTTGGTAAAGAAGGCGAGAAACACGACAGAATTCAAGAAAGAACACACCAGGCAGGTTACTTCCCCACACCAGCCAGGGTACATCCCCACACAAACCAGCCAGGGTACTTCCCCACACAAACCAGCCAGGGTACTTCCCCACACAAACCAGCCAGGGTACTTCCCCACACAAACCAGCCAGGGTACTTCCCCACACAAACCAGCCAGGGTACTTCCCCACACAAACCAGCCAGGGTACTTCCCCACACAAACCAGCCAGGGTACTTCCCACACAAACCAGCCAGGGTACTTCCCCACACAAACCAGCCAGGGTACTTCCCCACACAAACCAGCCAGGGTACTTCCCCACACAAACCAGCCAGGGTACTTCCCCACACACACCAGCCAGAGTACTTCCCCACACAAACCAGCCAGGGTACTTCCCCACACAAACCAGCCAGGGTACTTCCCCACACAAACCAGCCAGGGTACTTCCCCACACAAACCAGCCAGGGTACTTCCCCACACAAACCAGCCTGGGTACTTCCCCACTCAAACCAGCCGGGTACTTCCCCACACAAACCAGCCAGGGTACTTCCCCACACAAACCAGCCAGGGTACTTCCCCACACAAACCAGCCAGGGTACTTCCCCACACAAACCAGCCAGGGTACTTCCCCACACAAACCAGCCAGGGTACTTCCCCACACAAACCAGCCAGGGTACTTCCCCACACAAACCAGCCAGGGTACTTCCCACACAAACCAGCCAGGGTACTTCCCCACAAAACCAGCCAGAGTACTTCCCCACACAAACCAGCCAGGGTACTTCCCCACACAAACCAGCCAGGGTACTTCCCACACAAACCAGACAGGGTACTTCCCCACACAAACCAGCCAGGGTACTTCCCCACACAAACCAGCCAGGGTACTTCCCCACACAAACCAGCCAGGGTACTTCCCCACACAAACCAGCCAGGGTACTTCCCCACACAAACCAGCCAGGGTACTTCCCCACACAAACCAGCCAGGGTACTTCCCCACACAAACCAGCCAGGGTACTTCCCCACACAAACCAGCCAGGGTACTTCCCACACACACGATTTGATTTGAGTGGGACTTGCGCATGAGTGAATAGAATTATCGAAGCTTGTTGCTTGGGGAGCATTGAAAATTGGGTTGGGCAAATATTCTGTTGGTGGGATGGTTTGTGAAGGACCTTCGGGCTCAATTTTTTTTTACCCTCCTGTGAACCGTGTTAAATTGATTTTACGATGTGTTACATAAAATTGTGCCACAATTCTTCAATAGTGGTATACCCAAATCGTGCCAAATAAACTCGTGTTAAATGACGGTCTACTGTACCTTGATCACAGATTTTAATAATTTCTTAAGCTGCCACGATACACGGAGATTGTAAACACACATACGAACACACCAGTTAACCCCTTTACTGTGAACTTCTTTTGTACTTCTTCCATTTTCCTCTTGTTTTTCCTCTTCCAAGTGCTCCTGCACTTCTAACTCTATCTTCTATCTAACTTCGCAAGAGCGTAATTCCGTAAGTTTTCCATCAAATTTTGTACTATAGGTGTCATTACCATCGGGAAAAGATTCTCTATCATTTCATATGAAATTTTTTTTTTTTTAAATTCTTCGACACTGAGAGCAAGTTTGTGAGCAGGGGCCTCGACAGTGAAAGGGTTAATTAGATCTTTTTTTTATGTCATATGAATAAAATCTGATCATAACACAATGTTTATTACCTTATTTTCCTAGTAAGCGTGTTTCTTTAATTTCGTTGTCTAGTACATTAACTTTTAGCAGCTCTTTTATAATCCTGATAAAGGTATCTTTGCAGTTAGCTTCGGTTATTTCACTGGTAAAGTGGAAGCTGTTAATTATAACTGCATCAGACAACTTTTTTGTTCTGTTTTGTCATCATGGTAATCAAGATATTCATTCAAACAGGCATTCATGTTGATTTTCCAGTCCTGGATTGATTCTTCCACCTTTGTATTTAGAGTTGTTGTTTGTTCGGTGTGACTGGCAATAGCTTTTTGTAGAGAATTTACTGAAACAGTACTTCCCGATGTCGTTATCTTTTCTTTGAGGTTGAGGATCTTGTTCTCGAGGCTGGTTATCTTGGCTTCATGTTACGCTAGTGTTGATCTAAGATCCTTATTATCAGTTACTAGGGTGATGATGTATGACTTAAGAGTGTCAGGATCGTTGGTCATACCTGAGAGATCAACAGGAATGCTGAATCCTGTGAAGGAAAGGGAGTTGGAGAGAGAGTCCACCATGTTTGGTGTTATTGTGTTAATGGCCATCTCCCTCAAAGGCAACATATCTGAAGAGGGTTTTGGAGATCAACACCACCACAGCCCGGTCCATGACTAGGCCTCGTGGTGGATCAGGGCCTGATCAATCAGGCTGTTACTGCTGGCTGCATGTAAACTGACATACAAACCACAGCCTAGCTGATCAGGTACTGACTTTAGGTGCTTGTCCAGCTCCTTCTTGAAAACAGCCAGGGGTCTACTGGTAATCCCTCTTATGTATGCTGGGAGGCAGTTGAACAGTCTTAGGGCATTGACACTTATTGTGTTTCTCTTAGTGAACTCACGGTGATCCTGCTTTTCATTGGGGGATGTTGCATCTCCTGCTGAGTCTTTTGCTTTTGTAGGGAGTGATTTTTGTGTGCAAATTTGGTACTAATCCCTCTAGGATTTTCCAAGTGTATATTATCATGTACCTTTCTTGCCTGTGTTCCAGGTAATACAAATCAAGAGACTTCAACCATTCCCAGTAATTTAGGTGCTTTAGGTTCTCTGTACATTCTCCAAGTCAGTAATTTCGCCTGCCTTGAAAGGGGCTGTTAGTGTACAGCAGTATTCCAACCTAAAGAGAACAAACGATTTGAAGAGAATCATCATGGCCTTGGCATCCTTAGTTTTGAAGGTTCTCTGAAGGTTTGAAGGTTTGAAGGTTTGAAGGTTTCTGAAAACGCAGTGTTAGGTAAAACCGTGTTAAATAAATTGAAGAACTTATGGAAAAATTAGGGTTACATTTCTGGGAGCCCCCAAAAAGCCAAGCAACTTTTTTTTAGACCAACAGATCTTACAAAAATATAAGTGAATATGTAATTGTAGTTCATTGTTGTGATATACGTATTATGTTTTTACTGCTTAAGACTACAAATGCAACAGAAATAATAGTATTTCTTACCTTAAATTGTGGGTGCTGGTGTTTATGAATGATTCTGAAGAGACTGGAGATGCATGGTTTGGCCCTACTGGGCTGAGGTGGATGGTTGTTGGTTGTGGATGGTAGAGGTTCTGGTTGATGTTGTATTGGAGTGTGCATAAATTCTGTAATGGATCTCTGGGCTCTTTTACCCTGCAGTACATTATACAGCTGATGGTAAGGCATCATCAGCTGGTCTAGACCCTGTTTCAAAGAACTGCTTCTAGATTTGTCAGGGTTCTCTTCAGTGAAAAAGTCTGCTAGTTTAGCAGCAACATGGAACTGCTCACGTAACTTCTGCAATGTTAACTGTTTTTCTTCAGGTTCTTCTTCATCTTCTTCTGTTATGTGTCTCCCTTGTATCTGTGCATCAAGCTCTGCCAACAATTCCTCTGGACTCCTGTCTTCATCATCATCATCATCATCTTCTAAGAGCTCATTCACATCTTCATTCATATCTTCAACTATCACCTGGTAATCTCCTTGCCAGCTGAACAATTTCCTGAACCTGACTCTCAACCAATGGAAAACCAGTGAAAGAATTAACTATAGAAGGCCATAACTTTCCCCAGCCTGCATATAATGTTGATTGGGCCACTTCATTCCATGCACTTCTAGCATAGCTGATGGCATCTGCAATGTTAAATTTATTCCAAAAACTTGGTACTGCCAGGTTGGAGTCAAAGTTCATTGATGCAACTAGTGTTTTCATAACTTTTCTTGTGTAGTTACACTTGAATGACTTAATAACTCTCTGATCCAGTGGTTGTATTAAAGATGTTGTATTTGGAGGTAAAAATACAGCTTTAAACCCTTTGACTGTCGCAAGCCCCAATCCTGAGTGTTCTCCCGTTGTCACAAAATATTAGAAAAAAAAAAAAAAATTCTTATCAAAATGTTAAGATTATTTTTCTGATTGTTTTCATCCTAAATTTTTTTTCTTTTGCGATCAATACTTACTGAGATATGGAGGCGTAAAGTTGGCAGAAAATGAGCCGCGTATGGCAACAACGGTGCATGCAGCTCACCGGTATACTTATATTTACTCCCATTGGAAGGTTTCTTGTATTTTCCAATATTTTTTTTTTCAAAGTAACTTATGTGGCCTGTGAGACCAAAGTAAGGTGCTGTGTACATATATACACTCGTTGTATGCAACACAATAACTGCACAAACATTATCATCATTATATTGTTTACAGAACTTGTTTACACAAACCAACAATGCAAAAATTTTTTTATTACTATTGTTTATAAAATATATACACATATATAATGACTGGACACTTTCCATCAACTTCCCTAAGCACTTGAAGCTGTGTGTGTGTGTGTGTGTGGACATCTAAATTTGCTGAGTCAGGGTAAGGCAGCTGTCAAAATGACATATTATAACATTACTCACCACCCTCACTGCTGTCAACCTGTCAACACAAAAGGGGACCCATGTCTTCTTCCCCACAACCTACTTCCTAGCTTCCTTTCTTCCTTCATTCCTTCCTTCCTTTCTTACTTATTTCCTTCCTTCCTTCCTCTCATCTCTTCCTTCCTGCCTTCCTTTCTTCCTTCATTCCTTCCTTTTTTTCTTCCTTCCTTTCTTACTTCTTTTGTTCCTTCCTTCCTCTCATCTCTCCTTCCATTCTTTCTTTCTTCCTTTCTTCTTTCCTTCCTTCCTTCCTTTCCTCCTTCCTTCCTCTCATCTCTTCTTTCCTTCCTTCCTTACTTTCTTTCTTTCTTCCTTCCTTCCTTCCTTCTGGTATCCTGGGTATTGCTTTCGGTCACAAACTCCTCGAAACCATGAAATTCATCTTCAGAGACACTTCCATCTGTGTTAGAGATATCACTGGGGAAGAGAAGAGTCCCAGATTCGCCGGGAGTCAGGTATTTCTTATCGCTAGGCATGCTGAACATGGACTACTGAAATGGCTTTCCCACAATGCACCACTGGCTGCCCGATTTTTTTTATACTGCACTCACTGACCCCGCAGACCCATCCTCTCACATGTAGGCCTACCAGCTTTCTCCTGCTTGATTTGAGGCCGCTAGAATTTAGACATATAGATACGTCTGAAACAGTGGCTCGTAAGACGTATATATATGACCGAAACAGTCAAAGGGTTAAATGTGGGGTCACATCCAGCAAAGCTTGTGGATGAGTACAGGAATTATCAAGAATGAAGAGAGCCTTGAATGCAAGGTTCTTGCTGTGCAGGTAAAACTTCAGGAATAAAGTAATGCTTAATCCTTTCAGTGTTGGTCCCATAGTATTATGACTTGAGAGCCAGTGTCGGTCCCATAATACTATGCTAAAATTCTAGCACCTTCAAATTTAGCAGGAGAAAGCTGGTAGGCCTGCATGTGAGAGAATGGGTCTGCGTGGTCAGTGTGCGCAGTATAAAAAAAATCGAGGCACTCGCATTGCATTGTGGGAGTGGTAATTCAGTGCGACTTGGCCACCAAGCCAAACGGTAAGGAATACCTCACTCTCTGGCGAACTGTGACTCTTCCTTTCCCAAGTGATAGTTCTAACACAGATTGAAGTGTCATTGAAGATGAATCTAATGGTGTTAAGGAGTTTGTGACAAAACGTAATGCCCAAGATACCAGAAATAGTGCTGAAAACCCAGATGATTATCAACCTTCCAACAAAAATGTCAAAGTGACTTATTTGCATGTGGGTGGTGGGGAAGACAGTGTGGGTGGTGGGGAAGACAGTGTGGGTGGTGGGGAAGACAGTGTGGGTGGTGGGGAAGACAGTGTGGGTGGTGGGGAAGACAGTGTGGGTGGTGGGGAAGACAGTGTGGGTGGTGGGGAAGACAGTGTGGGTGGTGGGGAAGACAGTGTGGGTGGTGGGGAAGACAGTGTGGGTGGTGGGGAAGACAGTGTGGGTGGTGGGGAAGACATTGTGGGTGGTGGGGAAGGAAGCATCTGTTGTAAGGAAGACAATGTGGGTGGTGGGGAAGGAAGCGTCTGTTGTAAGGAAGACAGCGTGGGTTTGTATAAACAACATAGCAGTATATGAGTAGATTACCTAGAATAACCCAAAAAAGTCAGACAAAGTGACTTATTTCCATGTGGATGGTGGGGAAGGGATTGTAGGTAGTGGAGACGATGATGTGGGTAATTGGTAGTGGTGTTGTTTGTGTAATGCGTCATTGTGACACCAGCCACACCGCTGTCTCGGCATATTCCCAACAAATGCCACCCACACACAACGACAAGCTTCCACTAGCTGTAGCAGTTCTAGGAACGTGTCCAGTGACTATATATGTGTATATATATTATAGAACGATAGTAATAAACCTAAGTAGTAGGGTGGTAGACAGCAACCACCCAGAGAGGTACTACCGTCCTGCCAAGTGAGCGTAAAATGAAAGCCTGTACTTGTTTTACATGACTGTAGGATTGCTGGTGTCTCTTCTCTGTCCCATAAACATGCAAAATTTAAGGTACATCTTGCTACTTCTACTTACATTTAGGTCACACTACACATATATGTACAAGCATATATATACACACCCCTCTGGGTTTTCTTCTATTTTCTTACTAGTTTTTGTTCTTGTTTATTTCCTCTTATCTCCATAAAGATAAAGGTTTATTTCTTTGCAAAGGTTACAATGTGTAATTACAATTTTGTTTTGCTAAGTACAAAGAAAGCCACTATCATGCCAGGGCATTTCAGGAAGACTAATCCTAATACATAGTAACTACTTAAAACTATACAAGAAATTGTGGTTAACTGTTTTACAATCTTATTTAAACTTAATACTAATGCTAGGTAGTCAAAATGGAGGTTTATAAGTACAGTGGTACCCCGAGATTCATCCTGCTCCCAACTTCAACAATTACGTAAGTGTATTATTGTAAGTGCTTTTGTAAGTGTATTTTTGGGGGTCTGAAACAGACTAATCTAATTTACATTATTCCTTATGGGAACAAATTTGTTTGGTAACGGCACTCGAACAGCCTTCTTTAACGAATAAAGTACGAAACTCGGGGTACCACTGTATAATAATCTTGAAGCTGCAGATAATAAAAACAATATTACAAATAATGGTTCAGTCAGTAATATTTCAAGGATTAGCAGAAGTTAAAAGCCTAGAGGTCACACAACTAATTAGCAGATGTTTTGGTTGATTTGGTTAACTATAACAAAATTATCAATTTCTCTAGTATTAAGTCGTCTATAAGTCTTGATTAAGTCTGCCCATAATGCCATGGCATGATAGAGCCTAGAAAAGATTTTGTTTGGATTTTTAACCCCAGAAGGGTTAAAAAAAATTCAACATCATGGGGATAAGTCACTTTTTGGGTTATGATGGATTGGTCGATAATGCTTGTCAGGAAACAGGTCAAATGTTTCCAGACGTGAGTAAGTCATATGGTGACCCGCAGCTGGAGCCTTTGGTCATCTGACCGAGGCCTCCCTCTGGCTTACCTCTTTAAAAATTATCGGTAGGGTTATCTTAGATAATTTACACTATATACTAAAGTGTTTTACTCTTTTTATTTACTATTATATTCCCTAAAGTGTTAACCCTCATTGTTTACTATTATATTCCCTAGATTTTATCTAAAAAATCTAACTGCCACAGTTCTCTTATTAATTTTTATTATAATAATTAAGGTGCTAACTCAGGTACTAATTTACTTTACTTTCATTGTTTGCTATCATTTTCCCTAGCTCCTTTATTCCCAGCTTTAGTAAACTACCATAGTTCAATTAATTGCATTTGTATAAATTGACTAAGGTACAAATTCACGTGCCAAGAACTCTGTCAAATACCCTGTATCTCTACAAACTCTTATTAAAAATTTGTAATAATCAAATAGTTCCTAAGCATTTATTCTAGTATCATATTATTAAGTTTAGTATTATCTATTCTTCTCAGGTCTAGTTATAGAATCACATCAAATCTTATGATTACAGGAATTGATCCTGATATCAACCTATTATTAAATGACTTACATGATTCCAACAGCAACTGTAACTATTACACAGCAGATCAAGCAAAGACATTACTCAGAGCCAACAATAACATAACTATCTTCAATTACAATGTTAGATCTTTGAGCAAACATTATGATGACCTCACAGCACTACTCCAATCCCTCCAGACCAATATGTCAATCATCACACTCACTGAGACCTGGCTGAAGCCTGATACTACAGATGTCTATGGCATCCCAGGTTACACAGCCATTCACAATTGCAGGACAGATCAGCG
>WNWK01043828.1:0-15342 GCA_009830355.1 Cherax destructor | reverse complement strand
GGGAGTGTAGCATTCATGCGGGAGTGTAGCATTCATGCGGGGGTGTAGCATTCATGCGGGAGTGTAGCATTCAAAAAAAAAGGAGAAACCCCGAAAAGAATTTTGGTACCTGCAGTGAATGGAAGGTTTCCCCCTTTCCCAAACACTAATTTCTCCACCTTCCCCCCTTTTCTCCGTCCTCCAAAATAAACAACTTTTCCCAATAAATGTAAGTGACATTTTATTGTTCAATATTTCTGTTATTTAGATATTCTTTTTTAAAATTATTTATTATTTAATGTCAAAAAAGTTCTAAAAAATTTTTTTTTTAACTATTTTTGGGGAAATTTGGGGCGGTTTAAAAATTTTTTTTCCATTATTTCTTAGGGGGAAAATTGATTCTTTAACGATTTTTTAAAATTTTGATTGCCCTCTCTACGGATTAATATGTAAGTGGGTTACCACTGTATTGGGTTTTTTTAAAGTTATTAATACATAAGTCAGTATCGGGGGAAGTTGTCTATTTCTGTTTGCCAGTCAATGTTTCTCATAGCTGTTATAAAGCTATTTATAGCTGTCTCATTATGTAGTCTGAAGGTAACTTTAGTAGTCTCTAGTGGTAATTTTCCGAGATTTTTTATGAAAAGGTCGGGTAGTGGTCAGGGGTTTTGTCTGTGATTATGCCTGATTTTAATGGGGATATGGTGTTAGCCCAGTTTGGTCTAATAAAAGGGGCCACAGGTCTCCAGAGATTCTCAGGTTTTTTTTATGGGGGCAGCAAGCAGTTGCTCATAGTGTTTGTGAATTCAGTTACTAGTGGGTCCTGATCTTGTAGGAGGTTTTTTAAATTCCCTTGAGGATTAAGTGGTCTTTGTTCATGTGTGCATCAGTAATCATATTCCAAATTTTTTCACTAAATTGCTGAATGTTTGACTGTGGTAATCTATAGATGTTTATACCTGTGGGGGGTTTTGTAATATTTGGATTTAAATTTAGCTATTATATATTCTCCATTTTTCATCTCTTTTTGCAAATTTTTTTTTTACATTCAAGCTGGTCTGAGTAGAACATAGCTGTGCCACCTCCTTGTTGGTCGGGCCGACAATTGGGGTATGGTTTTGTGTCCAGGAATGGCATAGATATCTATAGTATGAGGCTTTAATATTTTTTCAGTGAGAGCAATGATGGACATACTGGCCTGAAGTGAGTTTAATAATGCAGTGAGGTCATCAAAATGTTTGCTTAAAGATCTGACATTGTAATTAAAGATAGTTATGTTATTGTTGGATTTGAGTAGTGTTTTTGCCTGTTCTGCTGTGTAGTAATAAATTGTTGTTAGGTTCATTTTGCATTTAATGAAGGTTGATTTCAGGATCAATGTTTGGAATCCTAAGATTTAGTTTGATTCTATAATTAAACTTAAAATTAGAACAACACAAGTAGACCTAAAAATAGGACAATAAAGGTTTCTTGGGTGAGTTAGTCGTTGAAATGTTTACCAAAAAAAGAAAAAAAAAAAAAGCTAAGGTAGTCAATTTACAGCTAATAAGGGAAACTAAAACTATAGCACCTGGGTTGACCTGAGTAAAATTAATTAATTAAACAAAAATTTATATAAAGTGTGATTCTAAAAAAAATTAAAAACAATGAATAATTCTAGACTTAAAAAAATATGATATCTGATCAATTGATTTTCTAGCTAATTGGAATAACAGACTTTTTAATAAAATCACGGGGTTTTGGATATATCTTTACAGTGTAATTGATTAATTATTTAACTAGCTAATAAAAACTTGGGTTTGGGAAAATTACTATGATTTATTAATTTATAATGGAACAAATATTAAAATTCAGTATTCACTAGTTGTGATTATAAAAATTAAAAAGGCAATATAATGAAAAACAAATTAATTAATTAAAAAAAATGTTTTTTTAAAATGTAAAAAGTAAAAAAAAAATTTATTTGTATTAAAAATATTAAAAAAAATTAAATACAATTTTTAGCAAATAAAAGGGGATTAATAGAACTTATAAATTCTAAGCAAATGGGTGATAAAAATATATAGGTATGTGGGTTGAAAAATGGGCACAAGTAAAAATGGTATGTATTTAAAAAAAAAAGTAAAACTATTTGTCAAAAATATTCATCAGAGGATAGACAAATACTTAAATGGGTAGATGGGCCCAAACATAATACACTATCGTAGGGGGTTTTGGGATTGGACATTGTGTTTTACAGTCTCTGTTATATGGCTTCTGTTTTCCCCGTGTAATGATAACTTGTTTTTCTATAACCTTTTCTGCCCGGACTCAGTTCCCGTGTTAATAAATTAGCTATATCTTGTGGGTCTTTACCTGTAAAAGAGACTGTCAACATATGGGAGGAGTTTGCACTTGACACTGATGGGCATATCATTTTCATTTAACACAGCAATAGAACTAGGCATTAAAAAATAAAAAACACACACAGTACACTCATTATTTCCTCAAAATTTTTGTGTAAATTTGGGCAAAAAGGGGAGTAGTATTTACTGTAAAAATTATTGGGGCCCTCCTGGCCACCCCACCCACATACTATCTACGATGCTTAAAAATGCCCCAAAATTTCAATGCATATAATTCATTCTTACCTTAAAATATTTTAGTCTTAATGTAAAGGGGAAGTGAGAAGATAAAAATGAATAAAAAAGAGTAAGATAAATAATACTTATGTAAACAAACCCTGATGAATCTTAGCCCCGGCTTTGTTTTGTTGATCTTTTTTTCTCTCATTACATTGTTAAATTCTCCAGAACACCCCCTGACTTAACCTGATTCCTTCCCTTTCATCTCTTCCCCTTTCTTCTTTTTCTCCTTGGGGTTTTTCCCTTTTTTTTTTCTTTTGCCTGGTATTTGTCCTTTTCGCCTTTCCTCCCCCTGTGTTTCGTCCCACCTTGGGGCCCCTGCCTCTTGCAGTGCTCCTCCCAGTACCTGCTTCTCCCTACTACTTTCTACTATACCACTTCCACTACTTACTCCATTTTTTCCCCCCTCTCTGGTACCCCCCCCTGTTCCTGCCCAAAATCCACTTCCCCCGTCTCTTTTGTTAGTGTGCTTTGTAAATGGCCCAAATGGGGCGCGTTTAGCTCCTCTCTTTTATATGTGTGGGTTGTGTGTGTATAGTTATGGTTGTTCGTTCATATAAACACCTTTGTGTCAAGTTGTCTCCACAGTGGTACAATAGAATAAAAAAACCCCCTTCTATTCTCATGTAACTTTTGAAGGAATGATGCTCTGACAAATTATTATTATTATTATTATTTTTTTTAAAATTATTATTACAAGTTTTTCCCCGACATTTAATTAAAGCTCCCCAAGTGAAAAAATTTTAAAACCCATTCATTAATTCCCTTTAAAAATATTTGTAGTGTTAATGTAGGGTGAGAGGTGATTTTTATTTGTAGGAGTTGGGTTTGCCAGAAAGGGAAACCCTCCCCACCCCACCCCCCCCAAACCGTAAACAAACCGGGCGAACACATCGGGTTTTTCATCCTTTACATTGTGTCAAGTTGTATCCCCGTTGATCACAGAATAAAAAAAGAAACACTCCCCTTCTCATGTAACACCATTTTAGAAAAATGGCCCTGGTGAAAATTTTTTCTGATGTTGGGGTACAAGTAGCCCGGCTACTACGTCTACAATGCCTGGCTACCATCTCTATTTATTTTTTTTTCTTTGGGGGGTATTTAGATGGTTAAGTAAAATGTCTATACAGTCTCCCTATTGCGTGTTTTTAGCACTCAAGTTAAGATGGGCTCAAATTTAAAAAAAAAAAAATTTTTCCGTAGAGAACTTGGGCCCGCATCTCAATCTCCTTCAAACCCCTCAGTACACTAGTTTTTAAAAGTCCCCAAAGACCACATTTTGTAAAAATTTTTAAACTTGATTGTGTCCCCATAGTAAAGATGTTGGGCAGTACTTGTATAGGTTTTGTAGCTACATTTAAACACCCCAAAGGGGATTTTATTTTTTTTATTAACACATCCGATTTCCCAAGGGCGGGGTTGGCCCGAAAAAAAAAAAACTTTTATCTTTCCCTCCATCACTGTCGCAGGGTGTTTTACACTGTTAAAAAACTGCAACAAACACCTCTCCTTCAGGTGAGCCCTTTTTCCCCATCTCCAGGACTCAAGTCTGGCCGGTTTTCCCTGAATCCTTCATAAATTTTTTCCCCACACTCCAACAGCACGTCAAGTTTTAAAAAACCATTTGTCTCCATTCACTCCTATCTCGCTCAAAATGCTTGCTGGAGCCCAACCCCCTGCCCCAAAATCCTCCTTTCCCCCCTCCCCCCAAACCCTTTCCTGGCGGCCCCTCCCGCCTTCCCCCCCTCGTTTATACCTCTGAAGTCATTCTGCCCGTTCCATTCTCTCTACATGCCCGAACCACCTCAACAACCCCCCCTCAGCTTTTGGAAAATGTTTGGTAATCCCCTCCTCAAATTTTCCCAAAGTCCAAATTCTCTGCATTATATTCACCCACACTTGACCTCAGACATGACATCTCCACTGCCTCCCGCCTTCTCCTCGTTCAACTTCTCACCCATGCTTCACACCCAAAAAGGGGTTGGTTAACTTCTCTCATCATTCCCCTCTTTACTTCCGTGGACAAAGTTCTTTGTTTTCCCCAGACTCCGGGTGCTCCTCACCCCTTTTCCCTCATCAATTCTAATTCACCTCATCCTTTATGACCCCCTCTGCTACATTCCCCCTCCCAAATATCTGAAAACATTCACCTCCTCCTACTCTCTCCCTAATCATATCCCAAACTTTCATCACCTAATCTTTTTTTTATCCTCATCACCTTTCTTTCCCATATTCACTTTCAATTTTTTCCACACCCTACCAAATTTATCCACCAACCTCTGCAACTTCTCTTAGAATCTCCCAAAAGCACATGTCATTAAAAAAACAACTGTGACAACTCCCCCTTTTTTTGATTCTTTATCTTTTAACCCCCCACCTCTTGCCAAGACCCCCCATTTCCTTTCTTACAACCCCATCTATAAATATATTGAAAAACCACTGATATCAAACACCCTTGTCTAAGGCCCATTTTTCTGGGAAATAGTCCCCTCCCTCCACACACTCTAACCTGAGCTCCTACCCTCAAAAAACTCTTCACTGCTTTCGAAACTACCCCCTATTCCATACACCTGAAACATCTCCCAAATTCCCCCCTATCCACCATCCCCTTTTCCCAAAATCTTAAAAAAAAAATTTTTACCCTTATCCAAATCTTCTTTTGTTTCACTGAAAACACTTGGTCTACCCCCCCCTCCCTTTTCCTAAAGCCCCCTTGTTTATCTCTACCCTGCTTGTCTTCTCTTAATTCTTTCAATAATAACTCTACCAACACTTTCCAGGTACACTCAACAAACTTTTTTCCCCTATATTTTTGCCTCTCTTTTGCCCCCTTTTATAAAAAGGGAAAATAATGCTCTCTCCCAATCTAGGTACCTTCCCTCTTCCATACATTTATTAAATAATAGCACCAACCACTCCAAAAATATTCCCCCCTGCTTTTAACATTTCTATCTTAATCCCTCAATCCCGCTGCCTTCCCCCCTTTTATTCTACCCATCCTCGCTTCCCCACACTCACAACTGGCTCTTCCACATCCCCAAGATTTATTCCTTTCTCTATCGAAAACCACCCTGTCTTCCTCAACATTTAACCTCTTCAAAAAGTTGTGAAGAAGAAATTTGTGTTACGGAAAAATTTTTGAGTGGGAAAAATTTTGTGGGCAATAAATGAAAGAAAAAAACCAAAATGTGGGGTAAAGATAAAATGTTAAAAGCAAATGAATATAATTTTGGGGTGGGTTTTATTTTTTTAAATTATGATTTTTAAAGAAATAAATCTTAATCTTTATTAATTATTATTATTTTATCATCACCATCAACATTCAGTGGAACCCCCCTGAATGCTCCATATAGCGAACAAATCGTGTAACGAAAGCTTTTTTCGCAAATATTATTCTCGTGTGGGGAAAATTTTCGGGGCGACCATACCCGCCTGTTCCCGCCCCCCGCTTGCGTGGTGAGGCGGACAGGCGAAAGGTTTTTTACACTTGAGAGAACATTACCCAGCGTGCTCTTTCAAACATTCACAATACTTTTGTTGTGTTTGTTTGTTAAGTGATTTCACTGTGAAATAAGTCACCATGGGCCCAAAGAAGTTTTAAAAGTGATAAAGGCTATGCACCAGAGTGATAAAGGGGCAATGGAAATAATCACTCTGTCTTGACTTTTTGGGTTACCCTAGGTTTTCTCACATATGCTGCTATGTAATAATTTTGTATAACTGGATTTGTGTATACCTGAATAAACTTACTTAATTTAAAGGAAATCGATGAAAATGACGACAAAAAACTTAACTTCTACAATGTTGTTTGAGATTATAGGGACACTGAGAAAGCGCCTCGTCTGCCACCATCTCCTTCTTATACAACAACAACACCAAACCTCCCCATTCCTTATACCCAACAATAACACCAAACACCTCCACCAGTCCTTCCAGATTGTAATGCATTTTTATTCATTTAGAGTTTATATCATGTTTCTATGTTATTAACCCTTTGGGGTTGTTAGAAGTATGTTTTTCGCACTGTGGTTATTGACGTCTAGTATGCCTAAATTCACGCCCCAAATCAAGCAGAAACAGGCTGTTGGCCCAGTGTGATAGAATGGGTCTGTGGGTAGTCTGCGGAATAAAAAAATTTCCCCCCCACAGTGCATAATGAGGAAAAAAACCCCGCCGTGTTTTTTGGTTTAAAAAAAAAGATTTTTCAGTCTATTTTGTATGGTATTTATGCTTGTATTCTCGTTTTCTTAGTCTCATTTTTTAGAATAGATGATATATTACAGAAATGAGATAATTTTGACTGGTTTCACAATGACAAGTACGAAACGAGCGCAAAATAAGGGGCTTTTGGCCGTGTTCAGGAGTAAAAAAATCCCCCATCGTCCCAAAACACATCAACTGAAGAGTCTAATATTCTTGCACAAGTGGTAATTATTTATACCATTTTTTCAGTGATGCAGTTGTATACATAACAGTAAATCTTCTATTTTTTTTAGAATAAAAAATTTAAAAAAGGAAAGCAAAAAAGAAATTAAAGAGGGCCTGGAGACGTGACTAATGAACAAAAGAGTTATTTTAGTGCCAGGAATGTCTTCCGTGTTTTATGGACCCTTTTTTAAAATTGGCATCGTTTGAAATTTGGGGAAATTCCCAAAATTCCCTTTTTCTGACCACTATTTTGGGTATTGAAATTAGTAAATAGGCGGTTTTTTGACTCAATGATGAAAAATGGAGTTCGGGGAAAAATCTAGTTTTAGTGGACTGGAACTTTGGGAATTTGGCCAAAAATAGGGCTCAAAGTGGGGGGCCCCCCGTGCTAAACATCTTGAGACCAAAGGGACATAATTCCTAATTTTTCTTTCCCCAAATTAAACTTTGGTGTAGTTATGATGGAAAAGATTCTCTATCATTTCATAAGATTTTTTTTTTTTTTTTTTTCCCAAAAAATTTTACCCTTTACGGTTTCCGAAGGCCTGTTTTGGCCCCCAAAAAGGGTTAACATATACTATAAGGTTTGAAATTAAAATAAAGTTATCAAGTTGGAGTTTCATTTTTATTTTTTCTAATATTTTCCTATTTAATTCAGTTTTTGGGATCTTTTAAAAATGGGCAGAGCTAAACTGAGGAGAACAGCAGTGTCTCAGTACCTCATGACTCTTCACCCCCCTATAAAAAAATTGTATAATTATACTATTACTATCAATAAATATTTACCTATCATATTTATTCCAGAATAAATTGGAAACTAAATAATGAAAAAATGATAAAAAAAAATTATATGAATTTTTGAAGGGTGGAGGCGGAGAAGCATGAAAAAAAAAAAAAAATGACCGAGAAAATTTACGCGCCTGAAGGGTAACTATAGAAAATCACTCTTACCCCATGCAAAAAACGAAAAAGTGCAATTTAAAAAAAAAAAAAAAATTTGTTCAGCTATGCAGGCATTTCCTGGAATATATCAGAAGTAAGTCATTGACCTTTTTCATTTTGTATTACCGTTAATAATACACAGATTAAAAGGGAATTTCCCAGAAAACATAAAACTGAATTTTTTAATTTTGGGTGGGGGAATTTTTGAAATGTCGTGGGGGTGATTCCTCGATTAGCGATGGAAATTTTCCCCCTACGGGGTCTTGGGCCCCCTATCCCCGTCGTTAAGTAAAGGGGACTTATTAATGTGTGAATTTTTACTTAGGTACAGGTACACATAAGTATAATTATCAGTTATAATAAAAATTTAATTTATGTGGTTTCCCTGGTCTCATCCTCACCTACCCCATTTTTTGGGGGCCATATTACCATCGACAAAAATTTTCGATGGTAATAATATGGTAATGGAATGTCCCCAAGTGATTTTTAAAGTATTACGTAATTTTTTTCCTTCTGCCGGAAACCACACCTCCATAGCATATAAACAGCATGTTTATATGCTTTTCTTTTCCTTTTAAAATTTTTTGAAGAAAATATCATAGATGGTTTAAACCCCTTTGGGTTTTGACATACTAGTATTTTGCGCCCTGGTGTTATTGGCTGCCTAGTACCCCCCTTTTCTAGCCCCCTAAAATAAAGGCAGAAACAGGCTGTTAAGGCCTTGCTGTGATAGAATGGGTCTGTGCAGTAAAATTTTGAAAGTAAAAAAAAAACCCTGCACCAAAAGTATAATGGGGAAAAAAAATCGGGCCGAAAATTTTTGGGTTTTTAAAACAATGACTTTGATCTATTTTCTAGGGTTTTTTATTGATTTTTCCCGTTTTTTTGGGTTCATTTGATAGAATGGAAGATATGTTACAGAAATGGGAAAATTTTGATTAGTTTGACAATGACAAGTACAGTGGTACCTCGACTTAGGGTTTTTAAACTCACCCTTTTATTAATTTTTTTTTTTAGAAATTTTTTGTAAGTGTAATTTTAAAATTCAAAAAAGGACTAGTCTTTTTACAACATTTCTTGGGGAGATAAATTCGTTTGGAAAGGGCTTGAACAGCATTCTGGAATAAAAAAATATCGTAAGTGGAAACCTGTCCTTGAAATTGAGCTAAAAGAAAAAAAAATTTTTCGTTTTTGACGATGTTAAAAAGTAAAAAATCACACATCACCCAATACACATCAACTAAAGTCTAATATTAACCCAAAAGTGCTCTGATATTTTTATACCTTTTTTTACAATGAGAATTTGGGTATACATAACAGTAAATCTTCTATTTTTGTGAAAAAAATTAAAAATGAAAAAAAAAAATAATGTGGGGGGCCTAAAACTGACTAATGAACAGAAGATGTTATTTTAGTCCCGGGAATTCTGCCTTGTTTATTCTAGACCCTTTTTTGAAATTGGCATCGTTTGAAATTTTTTAAAATTGGCCTTGCCATTTTCGGCCACTTTTTTGGGATTTAATTTAATTGGTAAAAAAAGGGGTTTCTTTACTAAATTTTGGAAGAAAGGGAGTTCTAGCAAAATAGCTATAATTATAGTAGACTGAAACTTTAAAATTTGCAAAAATGGGGCCCCAAAGGGGGAAAATGGGGGTCATAAATGTCATCCTTACCGAAAAAACCGGGCAAAAGCATAATTCCGTTATTTTTTTATAAAATTTTCCCAAAAATTTTTTGGGGGGGTTATGATCAGAAAAAAAATTCTCTTTTTTTCATAAAAATTTTTTTTTTTTTTTAAATTCTTGGACCCTGAAACGATTTTGGGGGGCCCCCCTTGGCCCCTAAAAAAGGGGTTAATGAAAATGTCTATATTAACGTAAAAAAAGGGCATTTAATTCCCAAAGTGATTATTATTAGTATTATGTAAAAGTTTTCCCCCCGGTTGGAACCCACCCCTCTAAAACATATTCAGCATATAACGGTTTCTTATATAATTTTGAAGAAAATATCATAGATGGATTAATGAAAATGTCTATTTGATTTAAAAATAGGACATTTAATGTGCCCAAAGGGGTTTTTTACAAATGAAATGTGCTCACGGAGAATGTAAACAAACCGGGGGGCCGCGCCATATTTAAAGACCACTCCGTATAGAAAGTTTTGGTCATAATTTGAACTCACAATATTAACAGAATCCGAAAGGTGAAACCCCGGGGGCCCTACTGTACTGTCATTAAGGGGGATTTTAAAAAAGGGGATCAGAAAAGCTAAGACGGGACTACGAAATTAAAGTTGGTAGGGATTAAAAAAACTAACCCCTTTTTTCCAGGTTTATAGAACAAAAGTTAGAATAAGATGGGTTTAAAAATAACTGGGCATCTTACTGAAAAAGGAGAAAAAATGTGCTCTTTTTTTTAATAATTATTTTCTCCTGTTTTCACTCAGGGAAGACACTAACAATGCCCTAATATTTTGCGTTTTTTGGTGGGGCAGATAAAGAAACCCTTATGTAATACCCAGTCACTAAGCGAAAATGGTTATCAAACAGATAAAACCGATTGAAAAAAAAATAAACCCCGGGCCCCTGATTAAATTTTCGGGGTTTTTAAAAAAGGAAGTGCAAAATAAAACTTTGTGAACCATTGACTAATATTTTTAATATATCTCTTCAAACGGTGGTGTCTGATATGTGGAAGAGGGCCCAGTGTATTTCCTATTTTTAAAGCGGGGGAAAAAATCGTTACTGTAAATTTTCCCCCGGGCAAAGCCTAACCCCCAGGAGTAAATTACTAGTCAGTTATAGCTGATATCAAAAAGGGCCATCTTGATAAGCATAATTTGATTACTGATACTCACCCGGGATTCCCGAGGGGCCGTTCCTGTCTACCTAATTTATTAACTTTTTTCAGTAAAGTTTTGAAGCTGTTGATCATGAGAAAAGAATTGGTATTTTTTTATTTAGATTTTAGTAAGGTTTTTGATGGGAAGTACCACACCCAGAGACTTTTAAAAAGGGCAGCTCATGGCATTGGGAAAAAAGTTTTTCAGGCTCCCCGAACAGGAAGCAGAGTGTGTGCATAAATGGGGGTTTAAAACTGAATGGGGATTTTGTAACAAGTGGCATTCCACAGGGATCAGTCTTAGTCCCCTTGTTGTTTTTAATATATCAATGACCTTGAAAAGGGAATTACTAGTGATATGACAAATTCGCCGCGACACAAAGATAGGTAGGGTTTGGTTAAACGTAGATGTCATAGAACTTCAGGAGGGGTTTAGACAAACTTAATTTGTGGTCAGAAAAGTGGCAGATGCAGTTCAATGTAGATAAATGCAAAAGGGTTTTGAAACTAGGGGGTGTCCATAACCCCAGTACAGTTTACCTCGGTTACGATATTTTTTTGTTCGAGAATGCTGTTCAAGTGCCTTTCCAAAAAAATTTATCCCCTGGGGAAAAATTAAAATAGACTAGTCCTTTTACACCCCCAAAAAAAAATACTTACAAAAACATTTAAAAAAAAACTTACATAAAAGGGGATTTTTGGGGGCCCTCGTAACTCGAGGTACCACTGTACTTATAAGTTAAATAAATGGGGGAAATTTAAACCATACAGGTTTTGAAAAAAAGGGCTTGGGGGGGTTTTGGGAAGCAGCAACCCCTTTAAAACCCAAAAAGAGCAATGTATAAGCATACTGGGATTTATATCCCCAAAAAGTGTAACAAAAGAAGTCCAGAAGGGTTTTACTACAGCTTTATAAAATCATTAGTAAAGGCCCTCACCTAGGGGTTATTGGCTAAGTTCTGGTCTCCATTTTACGGGAAAGGATATAAATTCATAGAAAACATTCAGCGACGAATGACAAAAAAAAATTCATAGCATTAGAAATCTTTCCTTTTGAAGAAAAAATTGAAGTCCCCTTTAAAATGCATTCACTTGTAAACGAAAATGAGGGGGGACATGATCGGGGGGGGTATAAGTGGAAGGGGTGGGGATTAACAAAGGGGGTATAAATAAGGTCTTAAGGATATTTTCCAAAAAAACCCCTTTATAATGGATTCAAATTAGACAAGTTTAGATTTAGAAAAAGGGTATAGGGGAAAATATTGGTTTGGAAATAGGGTAGTTGATGAATGGAACAGTCTCCCCAGTAGGGTTATTGAGGCTAAAAAATTGGGGATTTCAAATTTTGGTTGGATAAACCCCATGAGTGAGAGGGATTGGATTTGAGTGGGAAAATTTCACATGGGTAAATAAATTATCAAAAAAAATTGCTAGGGTAGCATTGAAAATTGGGGTTTGGGGAAATATCCTGTTAGTGGGTGGATTGTGAAAGGGCCTGCCTAGTATGGGCCAAACCCGGCCTGCTGCAGTGTTTTTTTTATTAAATTTTAAAAACAAATGTCAACTCAGTAACAGTGGTCCCCCGACTAACCCTTTGTGGGTCAACGGGGCCCTTTTCAGGAAAGTGTTTTTGGGGTCGAAAATTTTGGAAAAAAAAAAAATTTAATTTTTTTTTATGAAATGATAGAGAATCTTTTTCCGATCATAACGCCACTAAAAATTTTAAATTTGATCGAAAAAATAACGGAATTATGCTTTTGCAAATTAGCGGTAGCCATAATACTTACGCCCTCAGCAATTTTTCCCCTTTTGAGCCCTATTTTTCGACAAATTCCAAATGTATCGGGCTCCAAAATTTTAGCTATTTTGCTATAATAAATTTTTTCTATCGATTGAGTACAAGAAACCGCCTATTTTCCAATTTATCTCCCCAAAAAAGTGGTCAGAAAAAAAGGCAATTTTCCAATTTCACACAAATTTCCCAACGTGCCAATTTCAAAATTGATAAACAAAGGGGAACATTCCTGGCACTAAAATAACATGTTCTCTGTTCATTAGTCCTCTCCCGGCCCCTGTTCCATTACTTTTTCTTTTTATTTTTAATTTTATTCTCACAAAAAATAGAAGATTTACTGTTATGTTTCAACTGCATCATTGTAAAAATGGTATAAATAATATCAGAGGGTTTATGAATATAAGACTCGCCCCGTTGATGTGTTTTGGGGGCATGGTGTGATTGTTTACTCTTGAACATCGTCAAAAAAACGAAAATTTTGCTACTTTGAGCTCAATTTCAAAGGGACTTGTCCCTTGTCATACCCAAACAAAATCATCTCTATTTCTGAAAATTTTCTTCCATTCTATCAAATGAGAAAAAAAAAAGAGAATACATCAATAAATACCATCGAAAATCGACCCAAAAATCCCTGTTTTTGAAAAAAAACGGTCTTTTTTTCTCTCATTTTCAGTGTGTACTGGGATTTTTTTTTACTGCGCCCCTGACCACACAAACCCCCTTCTTTCCCTATGTATGCCTAAGGGGTTTTTTGCAAATTGAGGGCTAGAATTTGGGGGGCCCCTGAGGCACCAACCCTGCTCGTAAAAATGCCCCCTCCCGGGACCGACCCCCAAAGGGCTAATGAACTTAATCCATTCCAGGAGCTAGTTCTTAAACGAAAAAAAAATTTAAATTTAAAACCTTATTTCCTTAAAAAAATGTAAATATACAATTAATCCGTTCCCCCCAAAAAAAATTTACAAAAAAACATTTTAATTATAGTTCTACATTTAAAAAAAAACATTATTAAAAATATAAATACTACTAAAATATAAATAATAAAAAAAGATTAATAAATAACATTTCTTAACTTTATTGAAAAAAGTTGCAGGCATCTGGAAAATGGGAGGGTGACAAAGGGGGGGGGTGTTAGTGGTTGGAAGGGGAAAACCCCCTCCAAAAAAGATTTCCCGGTAACAAGTCCTTTTCTGGGGTTACTTCCCCTTTTTCTTTTAATGCCACTAGGACCAGCTTGGGGTCACGGATCCCTGCCTCATGAAATACCTGTCCACAGTCCTCTGTTTCTGGCGACTAATATTTTCCTGAAGTGCAACATGGCTCTGTCACTGAAGTTGTTGCACAGATGGCTCATTTCAGCTTGCTCAGGGTGGTGTTTTTCAATAAATGTGTGCAACTCATTCCACTTTGTACATATCTCCTTAAGCACTGAAGAAGGCACCTCCTTCCTCACTCTCTTTACCACAGGGGTGCCACTAGGAAGCTTCTTTGGACCCATGGTGACTTATTTCACAGTGACAATCACTGAACCAGCAATAAACACAACAAAAGTACAGTGGACCCCCGGTTAACGAACACCCCGGAAATCGTATAATTATGTAAGTATAATATTGTAAGTGCTTGTGGAAGTGTATTTTTGGGGGTCTGAAATAGACTAATGTACGTGACATTATTTCTTAAGGAAGTAAATTCGTTCGGTAATGGCACTTGAGCAGGCTTCTATAATGATTTTTTTTCATTAACCGGGGGTCCACTGTATTGTGAATGTTTGAAAGAGCACGCTGGGTAATGTTCTCTCAAGTGTAAACAACGCTTGACTGGCGTCCTGTCTGCCTCACGCAGGCGGACAGGTCTGGTACGGTTTGCTACACGAGAAAAATGTTTTGCAAAAAGCGTTCGTTACACGATTTGTTCGTTATATGGAGCATTCGTTAGTCGGGTTCCACTGTACATGCATAACTTCAACAATAGAAACTGGACTGATAGAAATTAAAAAAAAAGGTAGAGACGACGACAATAGTTGGGAACCTTTGAAGTGAAAGGAGGAAATACGTAGATATAAAAAAAAATGAATCTCAAGTAGGTGGAAACACAGTGGGTGGAGGTATGAAAATTGGCGGTCTACTGTGTTAGGAAATAAATTTGGATATATGTAAAAAAAATTACCTAATGATAATGTACTGTAGTTTCATTTAAGGTGTTATTAGTCATACTTCATTTTAATAATTAAAAAAATGAGTTTAACCTTTAGTAACTACTATTACAATTACACTATATCGAACTTTTCATATAACTTGTTGTAATGGATAATACAGGCAGGCCCTGCTACGGCGCTTCACCTTTACAGTGTTTCACTGATAAAGCAGTTTCAGTTATAACCATACTATATTTCATTTATTTAGATTTCAGAACTACTAAATGCCTCAAATGATGTAGTTGAAGTATTACTGGCAAATACGTATTTACACTTCTCAGGAACCAGACGGTTGGTTCAGGAGTGGATCTCTCTAGAGGGGAGAGCAGATGCTGAGGACAGACAGAGAAAAAAAAAAAAAAAAAAAAAAAAAAAAAAAAAAAAAAAAAAAAAAAAAAAAAAAAAAAAAAAAAAAAAAAAAAAAAAAAAAAAAAAAGGAACTTATTATTTCTTATTCTTCTTTTATTATTTTATTATTCTATTATTTTTCCCTATTATTAATTATTATTATTATTTTTAAATTTATTATTATTATATTAT
>WNWK01043827.1:0-15344 GCA_009830355.1 Cherax destructor | reverse complement strand
AATAGATTTGCCATGAATTAACTTTTCAAAGATTTTGGAAAAAAGGGGGTGTTAGATATTGGCCTAAAAATTATTTTAGGTCTGTTTGATCTCCTCCTTTATGTATGGGGGAAACCCCTGCTATTTTGAGTATTGATGGGAAGGTGGGGGGATTTCATTGGGTTTGTTAAAGAGTGTTTCAATAATTGGTGAATTTCTTGAAAGCTTTTTTTTTATAAAAGGTGGTAAGTTATTTAGATCTCCCGCCTTGTTTTTTAATGTGTTAAAAAAGCAACTTCCGTTGGGTTGGTCGGAGCTAGGAAAAAGTGTTTTTGGGGAGGTTCCATTTAGGTAGGCGTTAGGGGGAGTGTTTGAACTTGGGGTTTTGCTTGCCAACTTTTTTCCTATTGTGAGAAGAAAAGATTTAGTCTGGGGGGCTTTTTAGTTGGTGGACAGGGGGTTTATCTGGGTTTGTCAGTTTGATTGTTAAAAATTTTTGGATAATTTTTTTTGTTCCTAGAATTTCAGATAGGGTTTTTTCCCGGTCTTTTTCATATCACCTCTTAAGTTATTTAATCTGTTCTCTAATACAATTTTTTTTTCCCTTTTTATGTAGGTCGTTTATGTAAATGAGAAGAGAAGTGGGCCAAGAACACTTCCTGTGGGACACCAATTGTAATTGTTTGTGTGGAAGAGTTAGCTCCATTTGTGGATACATATTGGCTTCTGTCACTAAGGTATGACTTTAGGTAGTTGAGGGAGTGCCCTCTTATACCATAGTGCGATAATTTTAAATGTAACAGATCATGGTCAACTGTATCAAAAGCATTACGTAAATCAATGAAGATTCCCAGTGGGATTTCTTTTTCTTGAGAGCGGTGTAAATTAGTTCTAGCATGTGTATAACAGCATCATTCATGTTTTTATTAGGCCTGAATCCAAACTGATAGGGGTTGAGTATGTTGTGGGAGATGAGGTAGGAATAGATTTGCCTATGAATTAACTTTTCAAAGATTTTGGAGAGAAGGGGTAAGTTAGATATTGGCCTATAGTTATTTAGGTCTGTTTGATCTCCTCCTTTATGTATGGGGGTAACCCTCGCTATTTTGAGTATTGATGGGAAGGTGGAGGATTCAGTGGATTTGTTAAAGAGTGTTGCAATAATTGGTGATAGTACTTGAGAAGCTTTTTTGTATATAAAAGGTGGTAAGTTATTTAGATCTCCTGCCTTGTTTTTTAATGTGTTAATAACAAGCGAGACTTCTGTTGGGTTGGTCGGAGCTAGGAATAGTGTTTTTTGGTAGCTTCCAGTGAGGTAGGCGTTAGGTGGAGTGTTTGAACTTGGGATTTTGCTTGCCAACTTTTTTCCTATTGTCGAGAAGAAAAGATTTAGTCTGTTTGCTGTTTTAGTTGGTGGGAGCAGGGGTTCATCTGGGTTTGTCAGTTTGATTGTTATGTTTCTGGATACATTTTTAGTTCCTAGAATTTCAGATAGGTTTTTCCAGGTCTTTTTCATATCACCTCTTAAGTTATTTAATCTGTTCTCATAATACAATTTTTTGACCTTCTTATCAGGCTGGTTAGGTTTGATGAGTAACGTTTTGTTTGTTCTCTTGTTATTTGACCCATTCTGTACTGTTTTTCATATAGGTGTTTTATATTAATGGATTTCAGAATGCTTTGTGTTAGCCAGGGATTGTTTAGTCTCTTAGCTGTGATCTGTTTAGTTTTTTTAGGGCAATGCATGTTATAGAGGTATTGAGTCTTTTTTAGAAAATTATTAATACATATGTCAGTACAGTATCTGTATATGTGTCTAACTCGGTTTACCAGTCGATGTTTGACATAGCTGTTATGAAGTTATTAATAGCTGCCTCTGCACACTAGGGCCTTAATAATAATAATAATAATAATATCTTTATTTACTACAAGTACATGTACATGGTATACAGGCCTAGCTGACATCAATGACATATTACTATATAGAAAGTCCCTTGTTATGCTGAGCATTTCGGGCAGATTAGGTCAGTGTCCCAGGATGCGACTCACACCAGTCGACTAACACCCAGGTACCCATTTTACTGATGGGGAACATAGACAACAGGTGTAAAGAAACACGCCCAATGTTTCTGCCCTGGCTGGGAATCGAACCCAGGCCCTCGCCGTGTGAAGCGAGAGCTTTAGCCTTAGAGGTAAACATGAGAGCACTTAATTAAACCAATAAACTAACCTATGGTATAAACTTAAAAAAAAACACCATCCCTACAAACAGCAAACCATGACATCTTAGGACATTTTGACGCAGCTGCTGGGCTCCACGTACTGACAACACACCTCACTCTCCTCTCCTGGCCACTCTGACTGACCAGGAATAATACGTGTCTGGTTTCAGAACAATTCCCGGAAACAGACATTATACAGCATTTTTTATACAATATTCACCAATACACCTTCAAGGACCATAACAATGTAGCAATTGCATCTGCTCGAAAAATGACAGGATGGATAATGAGAACCTTCAAAACCAGGGATGCCAAGCCCATGTTGACACTTTACAGATCGCTTGTTCTATCTAGGCTGGAATATTGCTGCACACTAACTGCACCTTTCAAGGCGGGTGAAATTGCTGACCTTGAAAATGTGCAGAGAACCTTCACCGCACGCATAAGTGCGATAAACCACCTCAACTACTGGGAACGCTTGAAGTTCCTAAACCTGTACTCTCTAGAATGCAGGCGGGAGAGATACATTATTATATACACATGGAAAATTCTCGAGGGCTTAGTACCAAACTTGCCCACAAAAATCACTCCGTATGAAAGCAAAAGACTCGGCAGGCGATGTAACATCCCCCCAATGAAGAGCAGGGGTGCCACTAGCATGTTGAGGGACAACACAATAAGTGTGAGGGGCCCAAGATTGTTCAACTACCTCCCAGCATACATCAGGGGGATTACCAACAAGCCCCTGGCTGTCTTCAAGCAGGCACTGGACAGGCACCTCAAGTCGGTACCTGATCAGCCGGGCTGTGGTTCGTACGTTGGACTGCGTGCGGCCAGCAGTAACAGCCTGGTTGATCAGGCTCTGGTCCAACAGGAGGCCTGGTCACAGACCGGGCCGCGGGGGCGTTGACCCCTGGAATTCTCTCCAGGTAGACTCCAGGTAGACACTGCGTAATATCATGCTTCAAAGGGACTATTTAAACAAGAAAAGCCATTTTATAAAGTCTCAGGTGTGTAGAATAAAGGGTGTTTGTGTGGATTTATGACTGATTAGCTAGTGATCCAATAAAGTCATTCATGGGAATTCAGCCCAAGAAACGTGCCTTCCCATTTGTAGATAATTGAATTCTTACCTCTAGTTCTACACAGAGCAGTGTTGTAAGCTGGTTGCAGGTGCAGTTGTATCTCTGATGAGCTGGAGGCTGGTGGAAGATCCTTCACACTGTTCAGCCCCTACAAGGTACAAAAAAAAATGAGCATTTGATGCTACTGTTAATGGGTACTTGCTGTTGTGAACTGTAGGAGTCTATGTTGTTACAGCAAGGACACCTGAGATGTCTGAATGAGTCACGATCTGCAGCGAGGAAGCCGGTTATTGCCCTGAAATATTATCTAATTTGCTAATTTGCGCTGTAATGTGTTAACGAATATCAAACCGCTTCACTGTACTGGCCTACTGTAGGGTAAGAGGCCCTGTAACTAGATAGATGCTATTTTGGCACAATAAAGCAGAGCTTAGGCATCTGCCTCTTCATTTACTATGTTTTTTTTTGACTGAAGCCCAGGTGCCTGGCGTGGGCAGCTTGCCTGGTCACCCGGCACAGTGGGTCTCTGTTGTCAATTTGTGTAGGTTGTGAAAGGTAATTGTAGATACTAAGCTAAATTACTATGTCTAAATATATCTTAAATACTTATAAGTAATGTATTTTTAGCCTATAGAGGCTTCATTACTAAATTAGTCTTATAAATTACGAGTGGATAAGGAAATGTGGCAATATTGGTGTAGGCGTACTGTGGTATACTGCCTACCGTCTACTCACCCCCCTACTTAGGGGGTCTAACGGTTTGGGAAATCAGTTGGCTTCCCTGATTTCCCACATTAGGAATACACCAGTAATATGGGAGAGGTATGACAAACCTGCCTTCCATGAAAATAAGGGAAAATAGCTTTTAAAACACATTCACATCAATTTTTTTTTTAATTGTAATACTGAAATCTGGTGGAAAGTTACACGAGCTATAATTTTTGCTGATTTGACTGTGATTTATTTCAGATCGATTACCAGAAACTGAATCGCTTGTACAGGTGCCAACGAAAGGGTGAGTAAACAGTCTGGTTCATGAGTATGAATAAATGGTTTAAAAAACCAACAAGTTAATGAGACACTTGTGCAACATTTGGGTATCTTTATTATGGAAATGCTTTGCCAGCCAGTGGCTTCTTCAGTCCAATTCAGAAAAATGCTGTATGATGAGTTTGAAGTAATCAGTCCCTCAGCCTGGAGTTAATGTGTACAGTCTAGTCTTAATAATCTTAATGCAGAACAAGCCACAGGGAGAAGGAAATCTTTACCTCAAGATCTTTCACTTTCTCGTACGTCGTCAAGAGCTGTGGAATGATGCAAGACTAACAACAGATAGGAGGGGAAATTCTCTCTGAGGCAAGGCAGAAGCGTATAAGCACCGTCCCATGTCACAATGGAGCTTATACACTTCTACCGTGTCTCACAGAGAATTTCCTCTTCTATCAGTTGCTAGTCTTACAACATTGCATAACTCCTGACGATGCACGAGAGTGTGAAACATTTTGAGATAAAGATTTCCTTCCCCATCCAGCTTCGGAGGAGCTGGAGGAGATTCATAACCTTTAATATTTTGTTAGCCAGGTGGTGAGGACTACTGGACAGAGCATCAGACTCTCAGTTTACAAGCTGTGGTTCTCACCCCCTGTCTATCTTTCTGTTTATTCATTGACAGTTGTTTATTACAACTTAATCTGTGTTCAAAGACTACTATATGGTCTAGAGGCAAGAATAAATCTACTGTTAAAGCCACTGGGGCTGTAGGAAAAATCTAGAGATTTCTCCTCAACACTGTTTAAGACTAAGTAGTTTCTTCTCCTCTCCGTCCTTATGTGTGCATATAAATACTTTTTTTAAAGATTGTTTAAAAGATTCATTGGGCATGAAAATAACATGCATCATATAAAAACCTATATATTAAACACATCCTCGAGCTTCCTAGAGGTACGCTATGTACCTCTAGGAATTTCCTCTCTGAATCATAACATTGAGTTTCTAATAAAGGAAGCTGGCTGCTCTGGGGTCATTGTTTTTTTTTTTCCAGACAAATGTCTCGCCTAACTCCTTCAGACACTTGAGTATACACTTGCTATTGGAACAAACTTGTTGTATGGTGTGAGGTGCCAACCTGTTGTTGACGGCCGCCTTGTCACGAAGCTCCCCGCTCCCCCAGCGTCGGTCCTGCCACCTTATAGTGACTGCTCATCTAGCTTGGGTCAGCCCACCTTGTGCTGGGAGAATTCTCATCCCTGCCCAGCTCCTCGTGTAACCAAAACCTCCTCTCACACCTCTCTCTCTCGTCCTACCTCTGTTAAATCCTGGCACAACACTTCAAAAAACACAGCCTACTTTATGAACTTTCTAAATACACGCCAGCAGACACTTTTCCTTCAAGCCTTACTTCAAGGCTCTGCCACACTCTACCAAACCAGGTTCCCTGTCTCCTGAACCCTGCACTTCTGATTCTTCTTGAAACTGGCTGCACCACACTTGTCAGCTTTAGTGTTGTAGGTAGGTCTTGGCACTTATCGACTTCTACACAAGTTACTGCCAGCTCACTGTCTTCCCAGGGTAGAATGGCGACTTCATCTGGGTTGTTCAGACTCACAGTGGGCGTAGTTAGTAGAGGCTTTCTGTCTGATGGGCAATGGGCTGTGGTGAGGCTTCAGATAATATCAGTGACCTCTTCATGCCGTGCATTCTTTTCTTCTGACCTATGGGAGGTGAGATCATGAAGCTCAGAGTGGTCTGCTGATACGCTAACACAAATGCACCTATATGAGATACCTGACTCAGGGTCGAGGCGAGTGCCCAAGGAGAATAAAATGTTTTCATAATAAAATGTCATAACCCGCATTGTGTCTTGTTTACACAAATCTCCATGGACGGCAAACACACAGAGGCAACGCTTAGTAAACTTCAAGGGCAGTTGCCACCCTGGCCCAGCCAGTGCAGTCAAAAACAACGACGAGGACCATAGTCTGCCCAAAACGGAAAGGAGTTTGCATTCATGTGTAGATGTATATGGAAATTTGCCCATATGTTTGACCCGCTAGAGAATCACGCTTGGATCCTTTCGGTTGTGAACTGAATGTTCAGCTATTAAGCTGCAGATCACCCTAAAATGGCAGTTTAGATGGTGCCACACCTACCTGCGGTACAGAATGGAACACGTCAGGTACATGTAACAAAGATCATGTGTGCAATCGTCAGGAGCAAAGCTGCTGTCCTAATGGAAGATTGCCAAAATGTCTAATTCTTGGTTCATATTGTTATAATCTTTAATTCTGGTAATATATAAAACAAATCTGTTTCTAGATGGTCTTTGCATCACAGTGTGCTGTAGATAGTAAAGAAAAATGATAACTGACTGATGTCAGTGACTTCAGCATCATGGTGTCTGTAGAGATTTGAGTATATTTCCACAATTTAGTTTGCTTCCAGAGACTGCGTTGGCGGAAGTTGACAAATCATCTTGATACTGAATCAAAATTTAGTAATGGGAGTGGTAGTGAAATGTAGGGAAAGAAGCAGAGTGCTGGTAGTAATGTCACGAGAGACATCAACATCGAGTAACACGTTTTTGGAGGTACGGAATTATTATTTTAATGAAAACAGGAGTCCACGTTGATATTCTGCTAAGTTGGTGGGAGTAACTGTTATTACTCCTCTACTTAACTTTTTTTCGGTTAACTTGTAACACTCCAAGTGTCGCGACAGAACTCTCTCTAAAATGTATTTTAAGGAAATTCAACAAAATCTAAATAATTAATGTAAAATGAAAAATCTTGATATTTCGCAATGCTTTCACACTTTTTGATATTTCTGGAAAAATTCCAAGCGGGACCAGCAGTCCCTTGAGTCAGCTTCAGACTTTAAACATTGTCTGTTAAATGTTTTTGCACTGGCAAGATTGCTGATCATTTCTTTCTGTCTCAGGGGATGTCACTATAAGTAATTGCTTCAAAGATTTAAATTAAGTATCATATTTTACATGTCAAATGTACTCTTGTCACAATAAGTCTGTTATTATTGCTGCAGATAATCATGTATTAATTACAATATGTTTTCAGGTAAGTTTGTGTCCTCCCGGCTGGACCATGCTGAATCCTCTTCATCATGGTTCCACCACAATGCCTTAGATCAGTCAGACATTGGTTCCTACACACACACAAACCGCCACCCGTCGCACGCTACACGAGCATTACCGCACAAGCCACCTGTGAGAGGACTCTTGTAGCAGATGATCTCCGTCAGGTTGCTTTTCTTGCAAATATCTACATCAGAAGAATTCATGCATAAGCTAGTCATAGACGATGAACAAGGTTATTCCCAGAAGCCTCTGATGTCATAGCTGTATAATAACTCAAGCTCGCAGGAATGACTACATGCAGTTTCTCTTCACTGCAGTAACTGACACATCACCTGAACCACCGTTTAGTTGTCTTCATGTTAATCTATAACAGATCTAGTCTTTCTTGCCTCTCATATATCCAAATAGTTTAGTGATCTACCTTTCTTCGGTTGAGAGATCAGTGGCATACAAAGTAAAATATATCCAGAAAGTTTGTTTTTTTCCAGTAAATCTACTGCAAGTGGTGTAGAGCGCATTATTCATGTCAGTGATGGTCTACAACACTTGTGAGACTATAACCACGAACCAATGATAACATGATGATGGAGCTTAAATAATCTATGAAGATGGCGTCAGTAAGCATTATCCAAGACCTAGACTTTATTCATAATATATTGAAAAAAAAAATGACATTTCTCGAGTGATGTTCAAAAGTGTAGCTCAGAATTTCCTTCCACAGTTACACTTATTATTAACTCCCTTCTCACTCATTGTCGTCCAATAATATGGGTGATAATATTAATGATAAGTGATAAAATCAGGCATTTGAATTTTTTTTTTCTCATACCAATTTATGCAAAAGTTATATTGTAAATAATAAAATCTGTGTATATGATATGTTATGTTTCTTGGGCCAGTGTTTGTCAGCCAGTGTAACTACTGCCAGCTGCAATATAACTAGTAGTTTTAAGTTTAGTTGTCTTTGTAACAAATGTCTGCTAACATCAATCCCAAAATAAAAGTGAAAATATTACTCAAATATTTACATTAGAAGTATTTTAAACATAGAACGTTGTGCATTGTGGAAATGTTTAGGAGGATTTTTTCAGCTATTTCTTTTATCACTGTGTTTAAAATGTCAACAGAAAGGAAGATATTGGAATACATGTAACAGGTATATCTAGCTACTTCTACTTACACTTTAGGTCACACTACACTGGCATACACATGCATATATATACATACACACATCTAGGTTTTTCTTCTTTTTCTTAATAGCTCTTGTTCTTTTTATTTTCTCTATTGTCCATGGGGAAGTGGAAAAGAATCTTTCCTCCGTAAGCCATGCGTGTCGTATGAGGCGACTAAGATGCCGGGAGCAATGGGCTAGTAACCCCTTCTCCTGTACAAATCTACTAAAAACGAGAAGAAGAAAAACTTTATAAAATTGGGGTGTCTGAATGTGCGTGGATGTAGTGCGGATGATAAGAAAGAGATGATTGCCGATGTTATGAATGAAAAGAAGTTGGATGTCCTGGCCCCAAGTGAAACAAAGCTGAAGGGGTAGGCGAGTTTCAGTGGGGAGAAATAAATGGGATTAAGTCAGGAGTATCTGAGAGAGTTAGAGCTAAGGAAGGGGTAGCAATAATGTTGAAGGATCAGTTATGGAAGGAAAAGAGGGAATATAAATGTGTAAATTCAAGGATTATGTGGATTAAAATAAGGGTCGGATGCGAAAAGTGGGTCATAATAAGCGTGTATGCACCTGGAGAAGAGAGGAGTGTAGAGGAGAGAGAGATTTTGGGAGATGTTAAGCGAATGTATAGGAACTTTTGAACCAAATGAGAGAGTAATTGTGGTAGGGGACCTAAATGCTAAAGTGGGAGAAACATGCAGAGAGGTGTAGTAGGTAAGTTTGGGGTGCCAGGTGTAAATGATAATGGGAGCCCTTTGATTGAACTTTGTATAGAAAGGGGTTTAGTTATAGGTAATACATATTTTAAGAAAAGAGGATAAATAAGTATACAAGATATGATGTAGGGCGTAATGACAGTAGTTTGTTGGACTATGTATTGGTAGATAAAAGACTGTTGAGTAGACTTCAGGATGTACATGTTTATAGAGGGGCTACAGATATATCAGATCACTTTTAGTTATAGCTACAGTGGGAGTAAAAGGTAGATGGGATACAAGGAAAATAGAATCAGTAAGTAAAGAGAGGTGAAGGTTTATAAACTAAAAGAGGAGGCAGTTAGGGTAAGATATAAACAACTATTGGAGGATAGATGGGCTAGTGAGAGTGTAGGCAATGGGGTCGAAAATGTATGGGGTAGATTTAAAAATGTAGTGTTAGAGTGTTCAGCAGAAGTTTGTGGTTACAGGCGAGTGGGTGCAGGAGGGAAGAGGAGCGATTGGTGGAATGATGATGTAAAGAGAGTAGTAAGGGAGAAAAGTTAGCATATGAGAGGTTTTTACAAAGTAGAAGTGATGCAAGGAGGGAAGAGTATATGGAGAGAAAAAGAGAGGTTAAAAGAGTGGTGAAGCAATGTAAAAGAGAGCAGATGAGAGAGTGGGTGAGATGTTATCAGCAAATTTTGTTGAAAATAAGAAAAGTTTTGGAATGAGATTAATAAGTTGAGGAAGCCTAGAGAACAAATGGATTTGACAGTTAAAAATAGGAGAGAAGTTATTAAATGGAGAGTTAGAGGTATCGGGAAGATGGAAGAATATTTTGAGGATTTGTTAAATGTTGATGAAGACAGGAAGCTGTGATTTCGTGTGTAGGGCAGGAGGAATAACATCTTGTAGGAGTGTGGAAGAGCCAGTTGTGGGTGTAGGGAAGTTCGTGAGGCAGTGGGTAGAATGAAAGGGGTAAGGCAGCTGGGATTGATGGGATAAAGATAGAAATGTTAAAAGCAGGTGGGGATATAATTTTGGAGTGGTTGGGGCTATTATTTAATAAATGTATGGAAGAGGGTAAGGTACCTAGGGATTGGCAGAGAGCGTGTATTGTTCCTTTGTATAAAGGCAAAGGGGACAAAAAGAGTGCAAAAATTATAGGGAATAAGTCTGTTGAGTGTACCTGGTAAAGTGTATGGTAGAGTTATTATTGAAAGAATTAAGAGTAAAACAGAAAGCAGGATAGCAGATGAACAAGGGGCTTTAGGAAAGGTAGGGGTGTGTAGACCAAGTGTTTACAGTGAAACATATAGGTGAACAGTATTTGGATAAGGGTAAAGATGTTTTGTGGCATTTATGGATTTGGAAAAGGCGTATGATAGGGTAGATAGGGGCAATGTGGCAGATGTTGCAGGTGTATGGAATAGGAGGAAGGTTACTGAAAGCAGTGAAGAGTTTTTATGAGGATAGTGAGGCTCAGGTTAGAGTGTGTAAGAGGGAAGGGACTATTTCCCAGTAAAAGTGGGCCTTAGACAAGGATGTGTGATGTCACCGTGGTTGTTCAATATATTTATAGATGGGGTTGTAAGAGAAGTGAATGCGAGGGTCTTGGCAAGAGGTGTTGGGCTAAAAGATAAAGAAGCAAATACAAAGTGGGAGTTGTCACAGTTGCTTTTTGCTGATGACACTGTGCTTTGGGAGATTCTGAAGAAGCTGCAGAGGTTGGTGGATGAATTTGGTAGGGTGTGTAAAGAAGAAAATTGAAAGTGAATATAGGAAAGAGTAAGGTGATGAGGATAACAAAAGAATAGGTGACGAAAGATTGGATATCAGATTGAGGGAGAGAGTATGGAGGAGGTGAATGTATTCAGATATTTGGGAGTGGACATGTCGGCGGATGGGTCTATGAAGGATGAGTGAATCATAGAATTGATGAGGGAAAAGGGTGAGTGGAGCACTTCGGAGTCTGTGGAGACAAAGAACCTTGTCCATGGAAGTAAAAGGGAATGTATGAGAGTATAGTTATACCAACGCTCTTATATGGGTGTGAAGCATGGGTGATGAATGTTGCAACGAGGAGAAGGCTGGAGGCAGTGGAGATGTCATGTCTGAGGTCAATGTGTGGTGTGAATATAATGCAGAGAATTCGGAGTTTGGAAATTGGAGGAGGTGCGGGATTACCAAAACGATTGTTCAGAGAGCTGAGGAGGGTTGTTGAGGTGGTTTGGACATGTAGAGAGAATGGAACGAGACAGAGTGACTTCGAGTGTATAAATCTGTAGTGGAGGGAAGGCGGGGTAGGGGTCGGCCTAGGAAAGGTTGGAGGAGGGTAAAGGAAGTTTTGTGTGCGAGGGCTTGGACTTCCAGCAAGCATGTGTGAGCGTATTTGATAGGAGTGAATGGAGGCATATGGTTTTAATACTTGACGTGCTGTTGGAGTGTGAGCAAAGTAACATTTATGAAGGATTCAGGAAACCGGCAGGCCGGACTTGAGTTCTGGAGATGGGAAGTACAGTGCCGGCACTCTGAAGGAGGGGTGTTAATGTTGCAGTTTTATAACTGTAGTGTAAAGCACCCTTCTGGCAAGACAGTGATGGAGTGAATGATGATGAAAGTTTTTCTTTTTCGGGCCACCCTGCCTTGGTGGGAATCGGCCGATGTGTTAAAAAAAAAAAAAAAAAAAAATGTTTCAGTTAAGATGTCAGAATGACATCATTAAAGTTGGGAGTCTCAGAATGACAGCAAGAGTTAAGGTATCAGCATTGGAGCAGTGGCCGTTAATTAGTTGTGCATGTTCTGATAAAATGAACAGTGAATAAAAAGACGTTTGAGTCCCACCACTACCTTAAAATGGACAGTAATATTGGCTTTTTAGATTAATGCAATTTTCTGCTTCAGTTTATTCATTGACAGTTGTAAAAAACAACTATCAATGAATAAACAGAAGAATGGACAGAGACACGAACTGTATTCCTGACACATAGGAGGTCCAGCGCTGTGTGTGTGCGTGTGTGTGTGTGTGTGTGTGTGTGCGTGTGTGTATGTATATATATCTTCTTCTTTCAACACGTCGGCCATTTCCCACCGAAGCAGGGTGGCCCAAAAGGAAAAACGAAAGTTAACGAAAAAACTTCATCCCAGAAGCCTGCTCAAGTGCCATTACCGAACGAATTTACTTCCTTAAGAAATAATGTCACGTAGGTTAGTCTATTTCAGACCCCCAAAAATACACTTCCACAAGCACTTACAATATTATACTTACATAATTGTACGATTTCCGGGGTGTTCGTTAACCTGAAACTGTTTTACATGATGGTAGGATTGCTGGTGTCTTTTTTTCTGTCTCATAAACATGCAAGATTTCAGGTACGTCTTGCTACTTCTACTTACACTTAGGTCACACTACGCAAACATGTACACATTTATGTATACACACTCATCTGAGTTTTCTTTGATTTTATCTTAATAGTTCTTGTTCTTATAATTTTTCCTTGTCCTTTCATATCCATGGGGAAGTGGAATAAGAATCTTTCCTCCGTAAGCCATGTGTGTTGTAAAAGTCAACTAAAATGCCAGGAACAATGGGCTAGTAACCCCTTTTCCTTTATAGCTTACTAAAAAGAAAATGAAGAAAACCGTCAAAGTGGGATGTTTGAATGTGCGTGGATGTTCTGCGAATGATAAGAAAGAGATGATTGTAGATGTTATGAATGAAAAGAAGCTGGATGTCCTGGCTTTAAGTGAGACAAAGCTGAAGGGGGTAGGAGAGTTTCATTGGGGAGAAATAAATGGGATTAGGTCAGGGGTTTCAAATAGAGTTAGAGCTAAAGAAGGAGTGGCAATAATGTTGAATAATCAGTTATGGCAGGTAAAGAAGGAATATAAATGTATAAATTCAAGGATTATGTGGAGTAAAATAAAAGTTGGATGTGAAAAGTGGGTTATAGTAAGTGTTTATGCACCTGGAGAAGAGAGAAGTGTAAGAGAGAGAGAGATTTTGGGAAATGTTGAGTGAGTGTGTGGGGAGTTTTGAACCAAGTGAGAGAGTAATTGTGTTTGGGGATCTTAATGCTAAAGTGGGTAAAAATGTTGTGGAGGGAGTAGTAGGTAAATTTGGGGTGCCAGGGGTAAATGTAAATGGGGAACCATTAATTGAGCTATGTGTAGAAAGAGGTTTGGTAATAAGTAATACATATTTTATGAAAAGAGGATAAATAAATATACAAGGTATGATATAACACGTAAGGAAAGTAGTTTGTTGGATTATGTATTGGTGGATAAAAGGTTGATGGGTAGGCTTCAGGGTGTACATGTTTATAGAGGGGCAACAGATATATCAGATCATTATTTGGTTGTAGCTACAGTTAGAGTAAAAGGTAGATGGGACAAAAGAAAATGGCAACAGCAAGTAAGAGAGGTAAAAGTGTATAAACTAAGGGAGTAGGAAGTTAGGGTGAGATATAAGCAACTTAGGCAGAAAGGTGGGATAGTGCAAGTATGAGTAGTGGGGGGATGAAGAGGTTGGGATAGTTTTAAAAATGCAGTATTAGAATGTGGGCAGAAGTTTGTGGCTATAGGAGGGTGGGTGCAGGAGGAAGGAGGAGTGAGTGGTGGAATGAAGAAGTAAAGGTGTGATAAAAGAAAAAGGTAGCTTATGAGAGGTTTTACAAAACAGAAGTGTTAATAGAAGAGCAGAGTATATGGAGAGTAAAAGAAAGGTGAAGAGAGTGGTGAGATAGTGCAAAAGAAGAGTGGATGAAAGAATGGGAGAGGCTCTGTCAAGAAATTTTGCTGAAAACAAGAAAAAAATATTTGAGTGAGATAAACAAGGTAAGAAAGCCTAGGGAACAAATGGATTTGTCAGTTAAAAATAGAGTAGGGGAGTTAGTAGATGGGGAGCTGGAGGTATTGGGTAGATGGCGGGAATATTTTGAGGAACATTTAAATGTCGATGAAAAAAGGGAGGCGGTAATTTCATGTACTGGCCAGGGAGGTACAACATCGTTTAGGAGTAAAGAAAAACAGGGTGTGAGTGTGGGGGAGGTGCGTGAGGCATTACGTAGAATGAAAGGGGGTAAAGCAGCTGGAACTGACGGGATCATGATGTTGCTGCTAAACTAGCAGACTTTTTCACTGAAGAGGACCCTGACAAAGCTAGAAGCAGGGCTTTGAAACGGGGTCTAGACCAGCTGATGATGCCTTACCATCAGCTGTATAATGTAATGCAGAATAAAAGAGCCCAGAGATCCATTACAGAATTTATGCACACTCCAATACAACCATCGACTTCAGCACCAGAACCTCTACCATCCACTTCTACCGACAACCAACAAGCATCCACCTCAGCACAGTAGGGCCACACCATCCATATCCACTCTTCACTACCATCCACAAACATCATTACCCACAATTTAACCCTTAAACTGTCCACACATAGATGTGCGTTCACGTGCGTACTGCTCCGAACGTAGATCTACGTTATATTTTTTATTCCTTCAAATTTAGTGTGATAGGCCTGAGTCGCCTAGACATGAGAGAATGGATCTGCGCCCTCAGTGTGCGCAGTATTAAAAAAATATGGGACCACTTAGTACCTTGTGGGAGCACCAGTTCAATTGAGTGCCAGCTAGATCAAACACTGTGGCAAACACAAGGGATTCACTGATGTCATGTCGCTTTAACACTCCCCTTATAAGAGGAAAGTAAAAATAGGTTAGATAAATACATGAGTAGCTGTGGGTGGGTGTGAGTTGGACCTGACTAGCTTATGCTACTAGGTCTGATGCCTTGCTCCTTCCTTCAGATGATGTGACTGACTAGGTGGGTCATTGGTCTAAGCTGGGGGGTGACATGGACCTGCTTTGCATGGGCCAGTAGGCCTGCTGCAGTGTTCCTTCTTTCTTATGTTCTTATGACAGAAATGTTAAAAGCAGGGGGGATATAGTGCTGGAGTGGTTGGTATTTTTGTTTAATAAATGTATGAAAGAGGGGAAAGTACCTAGGGGTTGGCAGAGCGCATGTATAGTTCCTTATATAAAGGAAGGGGGATAAAAGAGAGTGTAAAAATTATAGGAAAATAAGTTTACT
>WNWK01043826.1:0-15344 GCA_009830355.1 Cherax destructor | reverse complement strand
ATCGGATGGGCTTTTTCGAGATGGGTTGAAAAAGATGGGGGCCCGAAACGGGAAATTGCTATATTTTTGTGAAACTGGGGTGGTGAGAGAATGGATAGGCAGGGTGTTGGGGAAAAAGGGGGGGTGGGGGTTTTTTAATGGGGGCCTTGGTATGGATATACGGGGGGTGGGTGATAGAGAACCAGGGGTTTTGGTATTTAATGGTGGTTTTCGTGTGTGTGTCCGGGCTGGGGAAAGGGGGGGGGGAAAGGATTGAGCTAGGGGGGGGAAATGTATGGGAAAAATGCGGGAATCGGGTGGTGTAGGGGAGTAAAGGGGGCCCATTTTCTGATGAGTATAGGAACATGGTTTTGCAGGATTATTTAGACATAAAAGGGGGGTTTGATGGGGGAGGGTAAGCTCACCCTGTTATTATGATGGGGAGCGGGATTTTTTGGGTGTATTAGGGTGATTCTAGGGGGGGGTGTGTTTTGGGTCATAGTGGGGGGGGATTTTTATCAGGGAAATTTTTGCGGTTGTGGGGAGAAAGGGGTTTTAGGGTATGTATGGAGGGGTTGGGAATGCTAATGACGCGGGGGGTGGCTTTTAAAATGGGGGGTTTTGATTATAGGGTTAATCTTTTTGGGGGTTTGGGGTTTACCTGGGTTTTTTTTGGTCGGGAGGCTGGGTCTGAGTATGAAAAAAAAAAAAAAATTGGAAGAAGTGATCTTGCTTAATAATAAAGTGAAGGCCTTTTTTCCTAAGACAATCATAATTGAATAAAGGGAGGGTCATTAATTTTAAAAAATAGGTAAATCAATGTATATTGCTAAAGGGTAACTGTCCCCAAATATTTTTACAAACAAAATGAAATCTGGCCCCATTACCAAAATTGAACACACATCCATTATGCACCCCCCTCATCTTTAAATAGGGTTTCCTGTTCTTCTTTCGTACCTTAGTACAGGTTTCAAATGTCTGGGGTGTCTGGATAAAATGGTTCTATTGTTCATTACATATAGTGTTATCATCATTACTAGTAACTAGACCGTCATTATCACCATGACTTATCTGTCTGTTTTGCACCTGTACCATAGATTGAGGTCCTGGATTAGTATGAATATCGCCACTTAATAGCGCCACTATAAAAGCTGTGCGCCACTGTTTTGTTTTGGAGATGTGGGGTTGCCAAACGTTGCGGCGATAGTGGCACTTACGTTTCTGGTATGATGGCCACTGTTGGGCTTTCACTTTCCAGGGAGCTATCACCTCATTCACCTTTTCCAGACCCCATGACTGATTTCCTTCATTCGAGAAATGCACAATAATGATAAATATCATTATGGCAGCCTGAACCCCTCTGATGCCAGCCATAGTTACTCTTCACTCTTTATCATTTCACAAAAAAAATTGTTTTCTTTTCTTTACTTTTTATTAAAAAGAAACCACTGATCCTATCAGACACCTAGCAATGCCTAGTATCGACTCTAGAAATCACCACTGGTTACTAGTAAATTTTCTGTTATCACATACCCGGATTACCCCTCACTTGTCCCCTTACTTCGTAAACTCCCATCACTCCTCACTTCATAGTCCGGCTTCCCTATCACACTTCTAACTCATTTCCATCCTGGTAGTGTAAAAAGAAGTTTTTCAAAGGCGATGTCCGCACACAGCCCCATCAATCCCATATAGCGGGGCTCGTCGTTGTTGCTATTCCTCGTAGAGTTGATGTGTCAGCCATTTTTAAAAGCAGTGAGGGAAAAAAAACGGCCACTGCCCCTGACAGATTCCTTGGAGTTTAGTCGTTAGATTTGACGTTTTCTCCTATGTTTCCCTCCTAATGTACACTGGTCATTGATATGGAAGTCCGCTATTAAAAATATCCTTGGTTGGTTAACTATTCACTTCTTTCTAACATTTAGCACTGAGAGAGAACCGCCGGTATAGCCTGACAGTTTCCTGGAGTTTGTTTTGTAGATTTATCGGTTTCTCCTGTGTTTCCCACCCATTAACACTGCTGCAGTTGATATGATGGTCAGGTACTGTCAGTATAATTAGAATGACGCTTCGTAGTTGTACATCTGGCAGTAGCTGGTGATTGAATGTCAGTCAGCCATGTTTAAATGATCACTTACAACCCTCACCTGGCACTGAGGGAAAAAAAATCGACACTACACTACATTACAGACCTGTCAGTTTCCTTTTATTTTGTTGATTAGGTTTTCCCTTATGTTGACTTCACATTAACACTGTGCAGTTGATATGGGAGTCAGTCACTCAGTGTAGTGGTAAACGTTGCTTGTCAGGATTGTACATCTGGTAGCTGGTCTGGTATTTGAATGCCGGTCTCCTGTTTTGGTCATATTTGGTCCATTTCACTGTAGTCACCGTCAGTTTTCTTGTCACTGTAAGTTCCTTGTTATGTTGTTACAACAGTTCCTGCAAATAGACCATTGCTGGAGTCTCAACGGCCCAGGGAATGGCAAAATATAGGAGCAGCCTTGATATTGCTGCCTGGTGCCTGGCCTGCCTGGCACCAGCCTGCCAGCTGGCCTGCCAGCTCTAAGTTTATTTTTTTGGAAATATGCTGTATGTGGGTCTGAAATTGAACATTGTTTTTTTATATTTCAACAGAGGTAGTTAGTTTCTTAGCAGTAATTGTATTTATAATTGAGATGAATTGATTAACAGGTTACAATATTATATTTTGGCACATTTTACATAATGAGATTGAAAAAAAAATTAATTTTGAAATAATCTTAAAATATTTAGGAATTTTTGAGTTGTTGATGGCGATAATATCTAGTGTTTGTGAGGTTAATTTTGGGAGATGACGTGATTTCTAAGCAGAGCCTTGAATTGGTGTGCAGGCAAGGGCCCTTTTGTATGTTCAGGAAATGAATTCCAGATCTTAGGGCCCTTTATATGCATAGCATTTTTGCATAGGGAGAGATGGACACGAGGGATATCAAAGTGTTTTGTGTGTTGTGTTATGCATGTGCGTTCTGTTGTAGTTCTCAAGAAGGAGTTTGAGAGGAAGGTTAATATTGGAGAATAATGTTCTGTGTATGTAGTAGGCACAATAATATGAGTGAGTATTTTGTATGTTAAGCAGGTTTAAGCTCTTAAATAGCGGTGGGGTGTATTGCTTGGCACAGGAATTTGTAATCAATGGGGCTCTGGTGGTCTGGTGGCTCTCGCTTCACACGGCGAGGGCCTGGGTTCGATTCCCAGCCAGGGCAGAAACATTGGGCGTGTTTCTTTACACCTGTTGTCTATGTTCCCCATCAGTAAAATGGGTACCTGGGTGTTAGTCGACTGGTGTGAGTCGCATCCTAGGACACTGACCTAATCTGCCCGAAATGCTCAGCATATACAGGCGAAGGCACAGAATAACGGAGCGGCTACAGGAGGCCAATATCTCTGAAATACGTAGGAGACACTAGTCAGAGAAATAGCAAACATCGAATTAAAACTAAAGGAATCTTATAGGAATCAAGAGACACGGAAGAACTAAGAGCCATAAATGAAATTGAAAGAAACCCTAAGTATTTCTTTTCCTATGCAAAATCAAAGTCGAGAACAACAACCAGTATTGGGCCCCTACTTAAACCGGATGGGTCCTACACAGATGACAGCAAGGAAATGAGTGAGTTACTTAAATCCCAGTATCACTCAGTCTTTAGCGAGCCACTAATCAGACTGAAAATCGAAAACCTAAATGATTTTTTTATGAGAGTGCCACAGAACTTGACAGACGCATGCCTTTCTGACATCATCACGACGCCAAACGACTTCGAAAAGGCAATAAATGACATGCCCATGCACTCCGCTCCAGGCCCAGACTCATGGAACTCCATGTTCATCAAGAACTGCAAGAAGCCCCTATCACATGCTTTTAACATCCTATGGAGAGGGAGCATGGACAATGGGATCGTCCCGCAGCTACTAAAAACAACAGACATAGCCCCGCTCCACAAAGGGGGCAGTAAAGCAATAGCAAAGAACTACAGACCAATTGCGCTAACGTCCCATATCATAAAAATCTTTGAAAGGGTTCTAAGAAGCAAGATCACCACCCATCTTGATACCCATCAATTGCACAACCCAGGACAGCATGGGTTTAGAGCAGGCCGCTCCTGTCTGTCCCAACTACTGGACCACTACGACAAGGTCCTGGATGCTCTAGAAAATAAACAGAATGCAGATGTTATATACAAAGATTTTGCAAAAGCCTTTGACAAGTGTGACCATGGTGTAATAGCACACAAAATGCGTGATAAAGGCATAACAGGAAAAGTTGGTAGATGGATCTATAATTTCCTAACACGTAGAACACAAAGAGTAGTAGTCAACAGAGTAAAGTCTGAGGCAGCTACTGTGAAAAGCTCTGTTCCACAAGGCACAGTACTTGCTCCCATCCTATTCCTCATCCTCATATCAGACACTGACAGGGATATAAGCCACAGTGCTGTGTCTTCCTTGCAGATGACACCCGAATCTGTATGACAGTGTCCACCGTTGAAGACACTGCAAGACTCCAAGCAGACATAAACCAAATCTTTAAATGGGCTGCAGAAAACAATATGAAGTTCAATGATGAGAAATTTCAATTACTCAGATACGGAAAACGTGAAGAAATTAAAATCTCATCGGAGTACAAAACTAATTCCAACCACACAATAGAGCGAAAAACTAATGTCAAAGACCTGGGAGTGATCATATCAGAGGATCTCACCTTCAAGGACCATAACAATGTAGCAATTGCATCTGCTCGAAAATGACAGGATGGATAATGAGAACCTTCAAAACCAGGGATGCCAAGCCCATGTTGACACTTTACAGATCGCTTGTTCTATCTAGGCTGGAATATTGCTGCACACTAACTGCACCTTTCAAGGCGGGTGAAATTGCTGACCTTGAAAATGTGCAGAGAACCTTCACCGCACGCATAAGTGCGATAAAACACCTCAACTACTGGGAACGCTTGAAGTTCCTAAACCTGTACTGTCTAGAACGCAGGCGGGAGAGATACATTATTATATACACATGGAAAATTCTCGAGGGCTTAGTGCCAAACTTGCACACAAAAATCACTCCGTACGAAAGCAAAAGACTCGGCAGGCGATGTAACATCCCCCCAATGAAGAGCAGGGGTGCCACTAGCACGTTGAGGGACAACACAATAAGTGTGAGGGGCCCAAGATTGTTCAACTGCCTCCCAGCGTACATCAGGGGGATTACCAACAAGCCCCTGGCTGTCTTCAAGCAGGCACTGGACAGGCACCTCAAGTCGGTACCTGATCAGCCGGGATGTGGTTCGTACATTGGACTGCGTGCGGCCAGCAGTAACAGCCTGGTTGATCAGGCTCTGGTCCAACAGGAGGCCTGGTCACAGACCGGGCCGCGGGGGCGTTGACCCCTGGAACTCTCTCCAGGTAGACTCCAGGTAACAAGGGACTTTCTATATAGTAGTATGTCACTGATGTCAGCTAGGCCTGTATACCATGTACATGTACTTGTAGAAATAAAGATATTATTATTATTATTATTATTACTGTCACAGCAGCTTTTTGTTGGAATATTAAAGGTTTAAAGTGATTTGCTGTGGTTGAACCCCATGCACAAATACCATAGATGAGGAAAGGGTAGATGAGAGAGTGGTAAAGAGCAAGAAGTGCTGTTTGGTATACATAGTACCGTATCTTAGAGAGGATGCCTACTGTTATGAAGTTTATTTTTTTGGAAATATGCTGTATGTGGGTCTGAAATTTAAGACAGGCCTGATCGCTAAAGCTCTCGCTTCACACGGCGAGGGTCTGCGTTCGATTCCCAGCTCGGGTAGAAACATTGGGCGTGTTTCTTTACACCGGTTGTCTATGTTCACCCATCAGTAAAGTGAGTACCTGGGAGCTAGTCGACTGGTGTGGGTCGCATCCTGGGACAAGGACCTAATTTGCCCGAAATGCTCTGCATAACAAGGGACTTTCTATATAGTAGTATGTCATTGATATCAGCTAGGCCTGTATACCTTGTACATGTACTTGTAGTAAATAAAGATATTATATTATTATTATTATTATTAATATGGAGCCCTAGAAACTTTCTGTCAGTGTATCTGGAAATGGGGAAACCATTTATCGATATGTTTAGCTGAATATTTGCAGCTCTATTTCCAAACAGTATGAAGTAGGTTTTGTCGATATTCAGAGTAAGTTTGTTGGTCGTCATCCAAGTGGATATTTCTAGTAGCTCATCATTTACAGTGTTTCTAAATATGGTTTGGTTTTGGTGGCACAATGAATATACTGATATTAAGGTTAGGTAATAGTAGTGATTAACAATGTTTACAAAATTGAGATACTGTAGTTCAAACATTTAAGAATTTAACAGTTAGTTTATATAATAATGGTGAAGGTGATGTATTGGCATAATACAGTTTCTATATTGGAGTGTCTTAGGCAAACTTATGACTAGCTTAAGAATTATGAAGCAATAGTTGTATTAGAATTTTGGTTACAGGCATGTGCAAATTAAGGGGAATCACAGATATCAATAAATGTATTTTGCTGTGGATATGTGCAAGATAAAGTAGTTTTCATGTGGTTAGCTACCGGTTGCAGTGATTTCGAAGTGTTTTGTTGACACTTGTATTTTTTTTAGTTTTGTAGGTTTTTTGCAATGCTTTTGTAGTTTTTGTAGTGTTTTCCCATTTTTCATTATTTTGTAGTGCTTTTTTCTGCATTTTTATGGTTTTTTAGTGTATTTTGTGGTTTATTTTTGTGTTTTTCCAGCTTTATGTCTTATTTTTGTAGTGTTGTTTGTTTTAAATTAGTGTTTTTTGCAGTTTTTGTAGTGTTCTTTAAGTGTTTTTGTAATGTTTTTCGATTTTTTGTTGTTTTGTAGTGATCTTGTAGTTTGTACAGTTTTTGCCGTTGTAGTGTTTTGCATTATGTTTGCAGTGTTTTGCAGTTTTTTAATTGTTTTTGTAGTTTTTTGTTATATTTTCTCAAAATTTATTAAGTATTTTATAGTATTTTGCAGTGTTTTGTAGTGTTTCTGTAGTTTTTGTTTTTGTAACTTTTGTAAGTCAGCGGGGAATAATTTGAAAGAATATTATAAACATTGGTCTCAAGTCTGACTAACTTTACTGTCTCATAAATTGGAAACCAACATACTAGGGTTGTCTAAAATATTCTTAGACATATTTAGAGCAACGATTTAATTCGCACAATTAAAAATTTAGTTTGATTTTCGATTTTTATCGACTGTTTATTCTCTGGTCATTGTGACTGCCTTCACATGTCGCTGTTTACTTAATAAAGTGTGAATCAATAGATGTTAAGAGAGCGACTATCTCGGCCATTATATAATATTACTATATATTATTAGACTTTATTGGGTTATCTTTGGCTAAATCTACTTTTTATGTGCCCATAACATCTGTGTGCTATCAAGGTAATTGTAAAACAAAATTTGTATGCTATGTCCCCAAATCCGGAATAAAAATGTATTAATTCCTAAAAGCTATGAGTCGATTATTTATATTTGCTCTCCTTGAACTTCCTGTTTGAGTATGCCTCCACAAGTGTAGCTCCTCGCACGCAAAAACCCTCTTTAATACTTTTATAAATAAAGTCGTCTTTTACCTGATATAAATCGTACATGTAGTTTCGTATTATATTGAAAATAATATTTAATTTTGTAGTTGTATACAAATGAGAAAAATATTAAATAATTTAGAATAAAGAATATGTCATGTAAAAGCGTTGAGACTAAGAATTAGATACGAGAGTTGTGTTGAGAGAGTTAGAGCAGAGGGTCACTCGGCCACCGTAATGGCGGAATATGAAAACACTGCTGTGCTCTGTTTACTTTGGTGGATCCTCTGATGATCACCTTTATATTATGGTTCCGTGACTGGACGCAAGGTAGGAGTCATCTCGGGGATTCGAGTTACTGCTCTTTCGGGCTTCAGCGAATAGAAAAACCGGGTTTATGGAGACTGGCGGGAAGGTATTATTTGGGTCGTCGTCTCAACTAGGCTCATCAATCCTGACGGGATTATTTGCACTTTTATGAACCCTATGCCAGTAAGGTGGACGCATGGGCACGCTAGGGGTTGCTTGTGCCCCACAGCGTATGACTCCCACCTTCAGGAAAGTTGTTAAGGAAAGGGTAGCTATATAAAAATTATGACATTTACTCTCCCCGAGGCTACAGATGTCACAAGTACCAGACTTTGATGGCGGCGCTTGTTGGGTTACTGTGTCCACTTGATGGGCCACCTTGTTTTGGTGTCTTGGAGTCTTATTAGATGTCTTGTGGCCTGGTTGGGCGCCTAGGAGTCTTGGTTGTATTGGCATCTGATCGAGCATCTTGGGACTCAGCTGGTGGGTTTAGAGTCTTGCCGGGTGTTCCAGGGCATAATGTGTCTTTATAGAGCTTTGTTGGACGTCCAGGTCTTCAAACATCCCAGAGCTTTGCCATCCATCATGCAACCTTCTAGACATCCCAAGCCCTCATAGGTCGTCCTGGGGACCTTGTTAGACATCCCATGGGAAGGCAGAACCCATGCTGGATGTTGTGGGTTCTCCTTATTGATGTTGTAGGGCCCGCCTCACTGACATTGCAGGGCCCGCCTCACTGACATTGCAGTGCCCCCCTCGCTGACATCGCAGGACCTCCCCTCGCTGATGTCGCAGAGTCCGCCACTTTGATGCCTCAGGATCTCCCTCATTGACATTGTAAGACCCCAATGAACACCCTAGGGGCACTGCCAAATGTCCTGGGACCCCAATGGAAATAAGTCATTTTGACTTTTTTTGGGTTATCCTAGGTTCTCTACACATATGCTGCTATGTATGATAATCTATGTAACTATTTGTGTATACCTGAATAAACTTCCTTATTCCCACCGAGTGTCCCAGGGGAGCCAATGAATGCTGGGGCCTTGCTGACGGTCCCAAGGCCACACAGGTCTTTGAAGCTGCACAGAACGTCCTGGGGATGAACAGAATATCCTGCTGTCTTGCCAAACATCCCAGGACCACACTGAAAGTTCTGAGGGTTTCATTGAACATCCGGCAAACTACTGTATTATTTTAATTGCATAAATAATGTTAGTACATTTGTGGACAAGTATTAGACCGACCAGTTGGATGAGTGACGTAATTTGTGTACTCTGGAATATCGGCAAAATTCAAACATTTCCACTACTTCGAGCTCAATTTCAAGCTTCTTTCAGTTCTTAAACCAGTCAAATAATAATAAATCAATCAATAATCAAATAATAATAAATCTCATCTATCAAATGAGACCAAGAAACCAAGAATACAACCATAAAAACCATACAAAAATGCACCGCAAAGTCACTTGTTTTAAACCAAAAATATGGTTGCAGTTTTTTCCCCATCATGCACTACTTGCTGCAGGATTTTTTTTATATGGTGCACACTTACCGTACAGACCCATTCCCTCATATCTAGGCCCAAATTTAACACTTACAGCTCATCTGAGTGAACTGAGCTCATGGCACAGAACTATGGGACCGACTTTCAGAGTCCGTTCCATAGTTTGTCATTGTAACACAAAAAGAATATATGTATATAAAATACACAATTTTAAAACACTTGAAATTTTTGGAAAGTTTCCAGACAGACTTGAGAGATGAGGAGCTTACGGAAGATGTAAACAAACTGAGAGTAAGAGAGAGGGGCATGCGTATGCCATAATAGCGAATCAAGAGCCGTATAAATGAATTTTTGTTTATAATTTGAAATTACCATATTTGCAAAGTGCCTTAAAGCAGGGCCCTCTTGTATGTCCATTAGTCCATCAATACAGAGGATAAGTCTGGTTCCTTGGGTATTTACCAGTACGTATCTGGTAGTTGATCGATTAAGGGGGCTACATTTGCTAAAACAAAATTTTCATTATAATGGATTTTTGCTAAAATGGACACATCTTTTCCCCCCATTCCTCTATTATTCCATTTTATGGATGTTTCACTGTACTTCAAACTTGGGAAAATGCATAGCTCTACATTGCTTAACTTGGAATATACAGTATAAATTGGTCCAAACAATTATTTTTTTTTTTACTTCACCTTCAAGGACCATAACAAAGTAGCAATTGCATCTGCTCGAAAAATGACAGGATGGATAATAAGAACCTTCAAAACCAGGGATGCCAAACCCATGTTGACACTTTACAGATCGCTTGTTCTATCTAGGCTAGAATATTGCTGCACTAACGGCACCTTTCAAGGCGGGTGAAATTGCTGACCTTGAAAATGTGTAGTAAACCTTCACAGCACTCATAAGTGCGATAAACCACCTCAACTACTGGGAACGCTTGAAGTTCCTAAACCTGTACTCTCTAGAACGCAGGAGGGAGAGATACATTATTATATACACATGGAAAATTCTCGAGGGCTTAGTACCAAACTTGCACACAAAAATCACTCCCTACGAAAGCAAAAGACTCGGCAAGCGATGTAACATCCCACCAATGAAGAGCAGGGGTGCCACTAGCACGTTGAGGGACAACACAATAAGTGTCAGGGGCCCAAGATTGTTCAACTGCCTCCCAGCATACATCAGGGGGATTACCAACAAACCCCTGGCTGTCTTCAAGCAGGCACTGGACAGGCACCTCAAGTCGGTACCTGACCAGCCGGGCTGTGGTTTGTACGTTGGACTGCGTGCGGCCAGCAGTAACAGCCTGGTTGATCAGGCTCTGGTCCAACAGGAGGCCTGGTCACGGACCGGGCCGCGGGGGCGTTGACCCCTGGAGTTCTCTCCAGGTAGACTCCAGGTAATCTTCTGTAGAAGGAATACTTATGATACTCAAATGTGACCTCTTTCCAAAACATAGAAATAAATCGCATATTTCATATTGAGTTATCCTATTGCTGTTTCAAAGTGTAATACCCATTATAACATCAAAATAAGTTACTTTGATTTTATTGGGTTATCAAAATTTAAATCATCATAGTGTGCTTTTTGGTTGAATTCCAGTGTTGTAATTATTTGTTATACATTTAGGTTTGAGGGAATATCTTTGGTTATGTAAACATTGTGTCCATAACACCTGTAGGCCTTCCAGACTACTGTAAAACATTTACAAGAAAATATTATATTTTTAAAAATTTTCCAACTCATTGAAATATGGTAATAAGTCACTTTGCTTGGCTTTGTTGAATTATCCCGGGTTAAATCTAAACAGTGAGTTTTGTGGCTGAATTTCGCTGTTAGTATCCTGAAATTGCAATAAATTTGGAATAAAAAAGTCATCTTCCTGTCAGTTCAATACAATGTTTGCTGGTAGGGAAGCTGGTGAGGAAACAATGGGTCCTAGCTTCATTATTTGCTTAGGCTATTTAGGTGCACTAATACATCAGAAACAGTAATCACCTGTAGTTGACAGTGATGCTCTGTGTGGACCTGCTTGGCCTTAGATTTTGTTCAAAGGCATGAAGAGATTGTAGAAGACCAAGAGAGTTTTGCCAAGGTCAAAAACATTGGCAAGTGGCAGATTCGAAGGTATGAAAAATTCTGCATGCTAGTACGTCGGACACACTAACATCACATGCGTACTACTATGTTGGATGCAGTTATAGTTAAGTTTGCAGCTATACAGCCTCTCCTCACTTAGCGATGTACTACTCGTTTACAGACGACTCGGACTTGCAACAGGCTCTCTGAACAGTATACATATCGGGTTGGGTTCGAGAGAGATATAGGTTGTCAAAGGACACACACTGTAGGATGGTTACGTTATATTAACGAGTCTGTGAGAAGGGAGAGATACCAGGCCAAGTCTGTTCTAGGGTAGGGCTAGGCGGTTATGAGGCCGATGCCCGGGTGGACGCCTCTCGCATGAGCGGGTATTGTGACGTCACACGCAAATGGACCGGCTATGTAAAGCTAAGATGATTCTAATACACTACACAAGTGTATTCATATTACTGACATGACATACATGCCTAAATAATGTATATTAGAGCTGATTTCCTCTTATTATATTTATTACAATATACAGTACACTACTGTACAAACATTTAAAAATATACCAGAAATGTTATAAATGGTGCAAAGGTGACATTAACCCTTTGAGGGTCTGTGTCTTAGTTCTACGGCTTTGAAGCCAGTTCTACGCCATGAGCTCAGCTCACTCAGATAAGCTGTGAGTGGTAAATTTGGGTGTAGATATGAGAGAATGCATCTGTGGTAAGTGTGCACCACATAAAACAAATCCTGCAGCACAGTGCTTAGAGAAAAAAAAAAAGCGACTTTTGGATTAACCCTTAAACTGTCCACACGTAGATATACGTTCACTGGAAAGTGACCGAATATTTTGAAAAATAAAAATCGTTTTTTTTCTAAAAATGAAGAGCACATTTTTATAAATAGGATAGGCTAAAAAACATTTTAGGGCCAGTACTTACCGAGATATAAGCCCGTGAAGTTGGTGCTAAATGATGTGGTGTTGGCAAAATGGAGCACTGCCGCTTGCAGAAACAAGAAACATTTATCGTTTTTTCCATTTTTTTCCATTTTCTGTTGTTTTCATCCTATGATAATAATGTTTTGATGCAGATCTATTCATTTCATTGCCAATTCTTGTTTAGACACAAATATTTGTTACTGAATTAGTAATCATACTGTCACAAACACACATGTTCACACTGATAAATAAATTTGTACACCTGGTTCAATCACTTACTATTGTTTACATATATATACAAGGTATTTACAGGTCCTATTTATGTTTCTAGAAGTCCACCACTGTATGATACTCGAAGAAGCATGGATTCATACAGAGTGCCACTCCACATTGCTGACACATGAATCGTGTGTCTTTTCGCACTTGGGGTCGCTGTGTACTGTAAGCACACACAACACACTTTCTGAGAGTACTTCTTCTTTGGAGTAGATGGTAATGGTATCAGGCAGTGACAGTTAGGGATAATTCGGTTGGGCACTTCCCTCTGGTTGTGGAGTGACAGGTCGCTGTTGTGGAGTGACATGTCGCTGTTGTGGGGTGACAGGTCGCTGTGGAGTGGCAGGTATAGGTGTGGTACCATACTTTCTCCCTATCTGCTTGATGACATTTAGGGTGAATTCTGCATATCATTGTCGCTTCCCAGTCTTTATTTCATACATGTTGAAGGCATTGAGCATTGCAATGTCCACAAGGTGGAAAAACACTTTTATATACCACTTGCGACTCCTACGCACACAGTCAACAAAGCCTATCATCATGTCACACTTGCCGACTAGTCGCATATTGTTTGTATAGTCGATGACAACAGCTGGCTTTTCAATAGGTTGATTGTTGAGCGTGCTCATTCTGTCTGTTTGTACCATCTCGTTTCTGTGGATGGTTGACAGCAATGTCACGTCCCTTTTGTCATGCCATGACAGTGCCATGATGTCATTGGCATGAAACGCCTGCACTACACTTCCTCCAGTGAACTTTGGCAAAGTATAGTTGAAAATAGTCTAACTCTGTAGACTCATTTGTGATGGGACAGTGTGGCATGATGCCACTTCCACTGCCATCAAAATTGAAAGGATGTGGCACGAATGGTGTATGTTCAGTTCACTTCCATTCACGATCAGATGGTGCAGGGTGGACCTGTGGCATGGGACGTGGGGAGCAGGAGGGACGGGAGTGGGGCCAGCACATGATTGAGAGGGTGCCTCGTGGTCCTTTGTCTGTCCACACACCGCGCCACGAGGTCCAGGCACCATGCCACCCACCACCTCTTCCTCCATCCCAGCATACTCTCCTTCATTATCACTTTCACTATCAGTGGCTGGGGTTTTGGATCGTGAACTGCCACGACCCTTGCCTCTGACTGCATATGGCACACTGCCTGAACATAGGTAATGACGCCCATAAGTACGTTTCACTGGGGAATAATGATAATCACTGTCACTCGACGAATCGTCTATGGGCATAAAATCGATTTCATCATCGTCACTTATATCACCTTCACTATCGTTACTATCATAACACATGGAAAATGCTAATTTCCTCTTGCGGAGCTGCCTTTGGGTAGTAACACTAGAAACCCCAGAGGTGCTGGGCTGAGGGTCTGTGGCCACACCAGATGTGTGGCTGAGGGTCTGGTATGGCCACACTGGCCACCCCAGAGGTGATGGGCTGAGGGTCATCTGGGTTGTCATCAATAGTTTCACTAATTCCTTGATTATTAGTGGCTATATCACTGTCAAATCCACTAAGCTCGCGTTCTCTATCACTTTCCGAGAATAGTAGAGTGTTAATACGACGAGGCGTGAGTGAATCACGGGGGTGTGCCATGATGTTGACCCAAGATGGAGCTGAAACTAACTGGGGCTACCATGCGGTACCCTGGTGTCCCCGATTTTTTTCATACTGCGCACACTGAGGGCGCAGACCCATTCTCTCATGTCTAGGCGACTCAGGCCTATTGCACTAAATTTGAACGAATGTAAAATAAAACGTAGATATACGTTCGGTCACTTTCGCGAGTGAACGTATATCTACGTGTGGACAGTTTAAGGGTTAAAACAGTGACTTTGTGGTGTATATTCATATGTTTTTTACGGTTGTATTTGCAGTTTCTTGGTCTCATTTGATAAAATGGGAGATACATTACAGAAATAGAGATGATTTTGATTGGTTTTAGTAGTGAAAATGGCTTGAAACTGAGCTCAAAGTATAGCAGAAGTGTTCGATTTTAAGAGTAAACAAATGATGTCACACATCCAATACACGTCAACTGGTGGGTCTAATGTGCGTTCATGAATGTGCTGATGTTATTTATACAGTGGGCCCTCGCTATTCGATCTTAATCCGTTCCAGGAGCTTGTTCTTAACGTGAAATGTTCGAAAGGCGATTTAATTTTTCCCATAAGAAATAATGGAAATACAATTAATCCATTCCAGAAACCCAAAAATATTAAAAAATAATATATTTTAATAAAATTAAGCTTCTACATAGACAAAAACATTAAATACTACAGTGCTGTACTACTAAAAGTATTAGTAAATAAATGCAAGTCTTTTACTTACCATTATTGAAGATTGTTGATGGCATATGGAAGAGAGGGAGGAGTGAGGAGGGAGGGGTTAGTGTTTGGAAGGGAATCCCTCTCCAGAAGGACTTCAGGTATCAAAGCCCTATCTGGGGTTACTTCTTTTCTTTGTCTTTTAATCCCACTAGACCAGCTTGGGAGTCACTGGACACTTTAACAAAATAACTGTCCACAGTCCTCTGTTTCTGGTGCCTTTTCAACATGTTCCTGAAGAAGGACATTGTTTGGTCACTGAACATGCTGTTATGGCTTGTTTGAGCTTGTTCAGGG
>WNWK01043825.1:0-15344 GCA_009830355.1 Cherax destructor | reverse complement strand
ACGTAAAATTTTTCGAAACCGGGGTTTTTCAACCCCGATTCAAAAAAAGCACTTTTCAAACCAACGGGCCCTTTTCTTAACCGGGCCCACTGTACATACAAGCAAAAAAAAATTGACAAATATGAATTTGTTTACCAAACAATTTTGGAAGTCAAAAATCGTTTTTTTAGTCAAACACTAAGGATAATTTAAAAAAATATTCCTTTCATATGCCTTCACTCTATATATTTATTCACGATTGGGGGTTTAGCATTTTTTATATTATGATAATAATAATGGTAATATTCTTTAAACTCTAAAAAAAAAGGTTTTCTAAGGGGATGTTGTGTTTGTTTTTTTTGTACTAACTTGTAAAATAAGAATATTTGATTGTGGGGTAATTATTATTATAAAAAAAAAATATTTTGAGGAAAAATCTCAAAAACTCTTACAAACGTATGTAAATGAACAAAAAGGGACACGTATTTATCGCATTCATTTCGCCTGACAGGATCGCCCACTCCCTGTTCAGTTTTTTTTTTTACCTTGTCTAAACTCCGACCCGTTCCCCTCGTTTACTCTTTCTTAGCTAGTTGGCCTCTTACATGGGTTTTTTTAGTTGTGATAAAAGAGGAGCGTAGTTTCTTTAATGGTTAAAAATGTTTAAACTAGTGAATGATTTTGGGATCCTGGGTTCACGATATTTAGTAGATAATTTATGTACTAACTGTATTTGTATACCTGAATGAACTTACTAACAAGGTATATGTTGATTGAGATACCCATCAAATACAGTTACATATAAGCATATTTTAAAAACCCCCGGGAAACCCCAAGGGTGTACTCACCTAATTGTGGTTCAGGGCGAGACTTAGCCCTGACCCCCCCTTTCCTGACCCATAGGTCCCTCTCCCTGCTCCATGATCTTTATCATCCCCGTTTAAAGCTGTGTAGGGTTTCCAGCCTCCATCATCCCCTTGCCAGACTATTACATTTCCCTGTACCAGGCTGAAGAAATGTTTCCAACATCCCGCTCATCTGGTTTCCCAACACTCGCTAGGAGCAATGCTGCTGGGGATTAAGTTAAAACCTATGATAATTTATCCTCAGAGAACCTGGGGCCCTAAAGAACTAAAAAAGGTAGCCTCCTGTTTATTATAAATCCAATTAAAAAGTTGGATGATACTGATTTTTTCATAAATTGGTTCACAGACTATTTTTGCCAATGTTAATACTTTAAAAGAATAAGTGTACTCTGTGGATTTTTTTTATTTTTTTTTTTAATGCCTATGCTATTGCTAACTTAATATGTTAATGTTTTGTCTGGCATTTATACTTTAGAAGGGAAAAAAATGGTGTTCTGCTTTTCCATGTCTGCTTTAAGGCACAGTGGAACCAACTCCGGGGGCCTACTGTATTTGTCTGTCTGCTATTTGTCTATCTGTTAGCTCTGTCTGCTTATCTGTCTTTTATCCCCCTGTGTTTTTTGTCTTCCTTTTTTCCCCCTTTGTCTCTTTTCGTTCAGAGAGCTGCTCATGTCCAAAGGTATTAAATGATGCAGAGTCATCACGCTGATTCCTAAAAAAGGGAAAAATGCGAATTTTTGGTTATTATGTCTTTTCTACAAGCAATGTAAGACTTTGTGGGGTTTTGGGTTATCCTAGGTAATTTACTATGTAAAAAAAATAACTGTAGGTGCATTTTAAGACGGATGAAGTGAAGAGAAAAGTTTTTTTTTTCCCACCCTGCCTTGGAACGCTGATTTTTAAAAAAAAAATATATAATAATAAAATATTTTTTTAAAATCATGTACAAGGTATACAGGCCAGCTGACATCAGTGACATATACATATAGAAAGTGCTTGTTATGCAAAATTTTGCAGATTAGGTTTTTGTCCCGGATGACCCACACCAGTCGACTAACACCCATACCCATTTTTTTGATGGGGAAAAAAAACAACTGGTGTGGAAACACATCAAGTTTATCCTTACCAGGAATCGAACTCGATCCTCCTTTTGAAGCAAGAGCTTTAAGGGCCCCAGGGCACCAGGCCCGGTGGCTTTTTGTATCTTAGATAGAGAAGATGGGAATACAAAAGGGGAAAAAAAGCAGCCCCAAATCAATCAGCCAGCCAGCCAGCCAGCCAGCCAGCCAGCCAGCCAAAGCCAGTCAGCCAAAGCCAGTCAGCCAAAGCCAGCCAAAGCCAGTCAGCCAAAGCCAGTCAAAGCCACCCAAAAGTAGCAAAGCCCGCCAGCCAAAGCCAGCCAGCCAAAAAGGGCCCGCCAGCAAAACCAGCCAGCCAAAGAGCCAGCCAAAGCCAGCCAGCCAAAGCCCCCAAACCAAAACCAGCCAGCCAAAACCCTCCAGCCAAAAAGGGCCCGCCAAAGCCAGCCAGCCAAAGCCCGCCAGCCAAAGCCAGCCAGCCAAAGCCAGCCAGCCAAAGCCAGCCAGCCAAAGCCAGCCAGCCAAAGCCAGCCAGCCAAAAAGCCAGTCAGCCAAAGAAAAGCCCAAAACCAGCCAGCCAAAGCCCAGCCAAAACCCTCCCGCCAAAGCCCGCCAAAAGCCCGCCAAAGCCAGCCACCAAAAAAGCCCGCCAAAGCCAGCCAGCCAAAGCCAGCCAGTGCCCGCCAGCCAGCCAAAGAAACCAGCCAAAGAGCCAGCCAAAGCCCCAAACCAAAGAGAAAAACCCGCCGCCAAAGCCAGCCAGCCAAAACCCGCCAGCCAAAGCCCGCCAGCCAAAGTCAGCCAGCCAAAGCCAGCCAGCCAAAGCCAGCCAGCCAAAGCCAGCCAGCCAAAGCCAGCCAGCCAGCCAGCCAGCCAGCCAGCCAGCCAGCCACGTATTAATGTTCCAGAATTGTTTCTCTTTTCTTAGGGCATAGGTTATAGGACACCTGGCAGGATGACATTACCAGTGGAAAAATTGAAAGGAGTTAAAATTTTTATCGAGGTTTTTATATTTCCTGCCACTTGTGTCCTAAACCCCCGGGGGCGATCACTTTTCCTTTAAAATGGGAGGTTAAAGACATGACATCAGTGAATCCCGGTGTTTGCCATTTTTTGCTATAGCTGGTGCTAAAAGAACTGGTGTCCCACAAGGTATTAATGGTACCAGTTTTTTTTAAAACTGTACCCCTGAGTGTTAAGACCCATTCTTTACTGACTAGGATCTCAGGCCAATGCCCAAATTTGGAGGCAGGAAAAAAAACGTTGATCTACTTTGGGGGCGAACGGAAAAAGGTAGACTACTTTGGGACAGTTAAGGGGGTTTAAAAAGAAAATGTGAAGAATATATTCTGAGTATTTCAAATGTTGATTATCACCACCTTTTTCCCCAAAGGGGGCCCAGGCTGGGCGATTTTTCCAGCAAAACACAACATCAACATCCACATTATCCAGTGTTAAAATGTTATCGAAAACACTAAAATTTTGGGGTTTTTTGACATTTTTCAATAAGTTTTTTACCTAATAGTGATTTATATTTTTTCTAAAAAAATTGAAATAATGAAGATAAATGTTTTGTTTAGATTAAATGCAGATAATAATACTCAGAATGGAGGGAGTAGTAATTTTAAAAAAAATGAAAAAGGCATATTTAGTAATAATAGTCTCCCAAATTTTGTTTACTGAATAAGACCAAAATTTCAGTATTTCAGTTTGGAAAATTCCCAATTTGAATTTTCAGAAATTTAATGTTTTTTCAAATAATGAATTTAAAAATGATCTTAAGAAATTTATTATTTTTTTTTAAAAAAACCAAAAAATTTGATTTATTTTAAAAGTAGAGAATGGCATGAGTCAACAAGGGGTAGAACCTTACAGTGAGCCCGCTCGGGGGTGTCCCAGAGGGCCCGCGACGACCGGGTTTGGGCAACTCCGATTCATTTTCCCCCTAAAAAAATGGAAAAAAAATTAACCCCCCAGACATCCAAAAGTATTAAAATAAAATATTTTTAGACCTTTTTAATTTAAAATTTAAAAACATTTTTTAAAAAAATTTAAAAAATAAATAGTACAAAAAATGTCACTTAATTTTTTGAAGAGTTGTTGATGTGTGGAGGGGGGGGAGGAGGGGGAGTAGATATTGTTTGGAAGGGAATCCCTTTCCCAAAAACTCAGGTACCAAGTTTTTTTCTGGGGTTACTTCCTTTTCTTTTAATGCCACTAGGACCAGGTTGAGAGTCACTGGACCCCTTTAACAAAAAATCTGTCCAGGGAGCTCTGTGTCTGCGGTTCTTTAAAATGTCCTAAATGTAACAAGACATTGTCATTAAACATGTCGCATACACGGCGTGCAACATCTTGGTTGGGGTGATAATCATCCATAAAGCCTTGCACATCAGCCCATTTGGCACAGATCTCCTAATCCTTGAAGAAGGCACCTTCTTCCATCTCAGTTTCACCTCCTCCTCTGGACCATTTTCCTGAACTGTGGTCTGTTGTTGCTGTTGAAGCTCTTGCAGATCTTCAGTGGTTAACTCTTCATTGTGCTCCTCCACCAACTGTTCCACATCCTGTGTACAAACATCCAACCCCATGGACTTGCCCAGTTCCACAATTTCTTGCACAACAGGCTCAGGCTCAGGGTTCTGAGGATCAGCCCCAAAACCTTCAAAATCTAGGACACAGTCTGGCCACAATTTTCTCCAGGCAGAGTTCAAAGTCCTGGTAGTCACTCCCTCCCAAGCCTTACCTATAAGCTTTACACAATGCAGGATATGGAAATGATCTTTCCAAAACTCTTTAGGGTCATATCCATGTTGGTCACATCAAAGCACTTTTGAAACATTGCTTTGGTGTAGAGTTTTTAAAGTTGCAAATGACCTGCTGGTCCATGGGCTGGAGGAGAGGAGTGGTATTAGGGGCAAGAACTTCACTTTGATGAACTCACAGCCCTGCACAATTTCCTCTGCCAAGTATGGAGGATGACCAGGAGTATTGTCCATTATCAGGAGGCACTTAAGTGGCAAATTATTTTCCTCAAGATATTTCTTCACACTGGGGCCAAACACGTTTTGAACCAATCAAGGAAAATTTCCCTAGTGACCCATGCCTTTTGTTAGACTTCCACATCACACACAAATTAGACTTGTTGATACCGCATCTGCCAAACACTCGAGGATTTTCAGAATGATACACCAGTAAAGGCTTCACTTTGCAATCACCACTGGCATTAGCACACATCATGAGAGTTATCCTGTCTTTCATAGGCTTATGTCCTGGCTGTGCCTTTTCCTCCTTTGTAATGTAGGTCCTGTTTGGCATTTTCTTCCAAAACAGGCCTGTTTCCACAATTGAACACTTGTTGGGGTTGGAATTGTTCAGCCTCTATGTACCCCTGGAAATCTTGAACATATTTTTCAGCAGCACTTTGTCAGAACTGGCAGCCTCACCATACCTCACAACACTATGTATGCCACTTCGCTCTTAAATCTGTCAAACCAGCCTTTGCTGGCTTTAAATTGCTTCACTTGAGCACTCGTTGCAGGCATTTTCTTGACGAGATCATCATGCAACTGCCTTGCTTTTTCACATATTATTGCCAGCGTAACACTATCTCCTGCTAACTGTTTCTCGTTGATCCACACCAACAACAAAGTTTCCACTTGTTCCAGCACTTGAGATCTCTGTTTTGTGACCATACTTGCACCTTTCGCAACAACAACATCCTTGATTTCTTTCTCTTGGCCAAAATGGAAGAGATGATTGAATGGGATTTGCCATAGAGCCTGGCCAGCTCAGTGACACGCACTCCACTTTCATATTTTGCTATCATCTCCTTCAATTCTACCGTATTTGACATTCTTTACCATAGGCTTGGCACTAGGAGCTTTCTTGGGGCCCATGGTGGCTTTTTCAGCAGTTGCAAGCACTAAAAACACTGGAATAATGACAATACAGTGGTCCCTCGGTTTTCGTGCATCTCCAAACTTGAACATTTATGTAAGTGTATTTTCGTAAGTGCTGTTGCAAGTGTATTTTTGGGGGTCTGAAATAGACTAACCTACGTGACATTATTTCTTAAGGAAGTAAATTCGTTCCGTAATGGCACTTGAGCAGTATTCTGGAACGAATTTTCGGCGAAAACCGAGGGACCACTGTATAGTATATAGTATGAATGCGTGGGTGGTGCGTGGGTAGTGTTCGCTCGCTTGTAAACAATAACACACTGAGTGCCTGGGCGCCCAGCTGCGCCACGGCCACACGTGCTAACGTTAGTGAGGGAGAGTGCCTATGAGAGGCTGTGCACATGCGCTGAGCCTCTGACGTCAGCGGGTACCGTGACGTCACACGCAAAGGGACCAGCTGTATAAAAGGAAAGATACACTACACAAGTGTATATATGATACTGACACGACACACGACACGTGTACGCATCCAGGACGGATAGCCGACTCGCCCAACTCCGAGTGGCCACCTAATACCGAGTCAAAATAATTGTAAAAAAACCCGTTGAACACCGATTTGGCCGAGCTCCGACGCCGTCGAGCACCGGGGGTTCACTGTATTTTACTGCATACATTTCACCTACAGTGGGGCTCTATCAGTCGTCCCTGCATGTTCGTAGAGCTCTATGTTCCTAGAGATCTCACAAAACTAGAAACCATAAGTGATAAAATTAAATTTGCAAAGCAAAGGGTTGAGAATGTGGCATATCAGGAGGGTCTTCAGGCAAAGCAGCACTTGGATGAATGATGGCAAATGTGTTTCTTTTTTTGGGTCACCCTACCCTGTTTGGAGACATCCAGTGTTAATAAAGGATTAATTCAGATTTGGGTTCATTTTGATTCAAGAGACCATGCCTCTTTTGCTGTATATATCTGTTTTACATGATGGTAGGATTGCTGGTGTCTTTTTTTCTGTCTCATAAACATGCAAGATTTCAGGTACGTCTTGCTACTTCTACTTACACTTAGGTCACACTACGCAAACATGTACACGTTTATTGTATACACACTCATCTGAGTTTTCTTTGATTTTATCTTAATAGTTCTTGTTCTTATTGCTTTTCCCTTTCATATCCATGGGGAAGTGGAATAAGAATCTTTCCTCCGTAAGCCATGCGTGTTGTAAAAGTCAACTAAAATGCCGGGAACAATGGGCTAGAAACCCCCTTTTCCTGTATAGCTTACTAAAAAGAAGAAGAAGAAAATCGTCAAAGTGGGATGTTTGAATGTGCGTGGATGTTGTGCGAATGATAAGAAAGAGATGATTGTAGATGTTATGAATGAAAAGAAGCTGGATGTCCTGGCTTTAAGTGAGACAAAGCTGAAGGGGGTAGGAGAGTTTCAGTGGGGAGAAATAAATGGGATTAGATCAGGGGTTTCAAATAGAGTTAGAGCTAAAGAAGGAGTGGCAATAATGTTGAATAATCAGTTATGGCAGGTAAAGAAGGAATATAAATGTATAAATTCAAGGATTATGTGGAGTAAAATAAAGGTTGGATGTGAAAAGTGGGTTATAGTAAGTGTTTATGCACCTGGAGAAGAGAGAAGTGTAGAAGAGAGAGAGAATTTTGGGAAATGTTGAGTGAGTGTGTGGGGAGTTTTGAACCAAGTGAGAGAGTAATTGTGGTTGGGGATCTTAATGCTAAAGTGGGTAAAAATGTTGTGGATGGAGTAGTAGGTAAATTTGGGGTGCCAGGGGTAAATGTAAATGGGGAGCCATTAATTGAGCTATGTGTAGAAAGAGGTTTGGTAATAAGTAATACATATTTTATGAAAAAGAGGATAAATAAATATACAAGGTATGATATAGCACGTAAGGAAAGTAGTTTGTTGGATTATGTATTGGTGGATAAAAGGTTGATGAGTAGGCTTCAGGATGTACATGTTTATAGAGGGGCAACGGATATATCAGATCATTATTTGGTTGTAGCTACAGTTAGAGTAAAAGGTAGATGGGACAAAAGGAAAATGGCAACAGCAAGTAAGAGAGAGGTAAAAGTGTATAAACTAAGGGAGGAGGAAGTTAGGGTGAGATATAAGCAACTATTGGCAGAAAGGTGGGCTAGTGCAAGTAGGAGTAGTGGGGGTTGAAGAAAGTTGGGATAGTTTTAAAATGCAGTATTAGAATGTGGGGCAGAAGTTTGTGGTTATAGGAGGGTGGGTGCAGGAGGAAAGAGGAGTGAGTGGTGGAATGAAGAAGTAAAGGGTGTGATAAAAGAGAAAAGGTAGCTTATGAGAGGTTTTACAAAACAGAAGTGTTAGTAGAAGAGCAGAGTATATGGAGAGTAAAAGAAAGGTGAAGAGAGTGGTGAGAGAGTGCAAAAGAAGAGCGGATGAAAGAACGGAGAGGCTCTGTCAAGAAATTTTGCTGAAAACAAGAAAATTTTTGGAGTGAGATAAACAAGGTAAGAAAGCCTAGGGAACGAATGGATTTGTCAGTTAAAAACAGAGTAGGGGAGTTAGTAGATGGGGAGCTGGAGGTATTGGGTAGATGGCAGGAATATTTTGAGGAACTTTTAAATGTCGATGAAAAGAGGGAGGCGATAATTTCATGTACTGGCCAGGGAGGTACAACATCGTTTAGGAGTGAAGAAGAGCAGGATGTGAGTGTGGGGGAGGTGCGTGAGGCATTACGTAGAATGAAAGGGGTAAAGCAGCTGGAATTGACGGAATCATGACAGAAATGTTAAAAGCAGGGGGATATAGTGCTGGAGTGGTTGGTATTTTTGTTTAATAAATGTATGAAAGAGGGAAGGTACCTAGGGATTGGCAGCGAGCATGTATAGTTCCTTTATATAAAGGGAAGGGGATAAAAGAGAGTGTAAAATTATAGGGGAATAAGTTTACTGAGTATACCAGGTAAAGTGTATGGCAGGGTTATTATTGAAAGAATTAGAGGTAAGACAGAGAGTAGGATTGCAGATGAGCAAGGAGGCTTTAGAGTGGGTAGGGGATGTGTAGATCAAGTGTTTACAGTGAAGCATATATGTGAACAGTATTTAGATAAAGGTAGAGAAGTTTTTATTGCATTTATGGATTTAGAAAAGGCATATGATAGAGTGGATAGGGGAGCAATGTGGCAAATGTTGCAAGTGTATGGAATAGGTAGTAAGTTACTGAAGGCTGTAAAGAGTTTTTATGAGGATAGTGAGGCTCAGGTTAGGTGTGTAGGAGAGAGGAGATTACTTCCGGTAAAAGTAGGTCTTAGACAGGGTTGTGTAATGTCACCATGGTTGTTTAATATATTTATAGATGGGGTTGTAAAAGAAGTAAATGCTAGGGTGTTGGGGAGAGGGGTGGGATTAAATTATGGAGAATTAAATGCAAATGGGAGTTGACACAGTTACTTTTGCTGATGATACTGTGCTTATGGGAGATTCTAAAGAAAAGTTGCAAAGGTTAGTGGACGAGTTTGGGAGAGTGTGTAAAGGTAGAAAGTTAAAAGTGAACATAGATAAGAGTAAGGTGATGAGGGTATCAAACGATTTAAATAAAGAAAAATTGGATATCACATTGAGAGAGGGATTATGGAAGAAGTAAATGTTTTCAGATATTTGGGAGTTGATGTGTCAGCAGATGGGTTTATGAAGGATGAGGTTAACCATAGAATTGATGAAGGAAAAAGGTGAGTGGTGCATTGAGGTATCTGTGGAGACAAAAACGTTATCCATGGAGGCAAAGAAGGGAATGTACGAAAGTATTGTGGTACCAACACTCTTATATGGGTGTGAAGCATGGGTTGCAAATGCTGCAGCGAGGAGGAGGCTGGAGGCAGTGGAGATGTCCTGTCTAAGGGCAATGTGTGGTGTAAATATTATGCAGAAAATTCGAATGTGGAAATTAGGAGAAGGTGTGGAGTTACTAAAAGTATTTGTCAGAGGGCTGAAGAGGGGTTGTTGAGGTGGTTTGGTCATTTAGAGAGAATGGATCAAAGTAGAATGACTTGGAGAGCGTATAAATCTGTAGGGAAGGAAGGGGGTAGGGGTCGTCCTAGAAAAGGTTGGAGGGAAGGGGTAAAGGAGGTTTTGTGGGCGAGGGGCTTGGACTTCCAGCAAGCATGTGTGAGCGTGTTAGATAGGAGTGAATGGAGACGAATGGTTTTTGGGACATGACGATCTGTTGGAGTGTGAGCAGGGTAACATTGTGTGAAGGGATTCAGGGAAACCAGTTAATTGATTTAGTTGGACTTGAGTCCTGGAAATGGGAAGTACAATGCCTGCACTTTAAAGGAGGGGTCTGAGATAGTGACAGCTGGGAGGGACTTTTCTCAGCTGTAGTATCTGAGCTCCTCTGCAAAGACAGTGATTATGTATGAGTGTGGTGAAAGTGTTGAATGATGATGAAAGTTTTTTTCTTTTTGGGGATTTTCTTTCTTTTTGGGTCACCCTGCCTCGGTGGGAGACGGCCGACTTGTTGAAAAAAAAAAAAAAAAAATCTCTAATGTTGTTAAAATTGACATTCATTAGAAATAATGATCAAAGTGAAAAGACGTTTCAGTGTAGGAAGCTATTTGAATCAGAAAAAAAAAATGAAAATGAAGTCTATTCACTGGTTGTCCATCAGTAGAAAGCTGGATAATCACAATTCATGAATGCAGAAGCTTGCTAATTTGTAGGGACAGCTGTACCTGATAAATCCCCAATGTATATGAAACATAAAATAAAGGTTCTTCTGGCTGAAAGTGACTTTGGTTTATCTTCTGTTCAGCAAATATTTCCTGTCTGGAAAGTGCCAGCAGTCTCAGTAACTCCTGCTTCACCATGACATTTGATGTGTAAGCTAATGGCACTATAAAATATTGTGTAATTATACTATTACTATCAATACAGGTTATCTACTTATTATATTTATTCCAGAATAATATTAGGTATAACATAAATAATGTAGAAGCATGATAAAGATGCCCAAATTAATAAAAACTGACATTATATAGAGAGGTATTGAAGGATGGAGGGTGGAGAGGAATAAAAAAAAAGTGACCGCGACCATTATAGAAAACGGTACCGCCTGAAGGGTAACTACAGTGGTACCTCGAGTTACGATATTTTTTCGTTCGAGAATGCTGTTCATGTGCCATTACCAAACGAATTTATCCCCATAAGGAATAATGTAAAATAGACTAGTCCTTTTACACCCCCAAAAATATACCTACAAAAGCATTTAAAAAAATAAACTTACATAAAAGGGCGATTTTGGGGACCATCGTAACTCGAGGTACCACTGTATAGAAGATCACTCGTACCCTATGCAAAGACTGAAAAATGTGTGATTTTCTCGATTTTTTTTGTTTTTTTTTCAAGTAATCAGCTATGTAAGCGTTTCCTGGAATAACTTGGAAGTAAGTCATTGACCTATTTAATGTTGTATTACCATTAATAATAAACAGATTGAATGGAACTTCCCAACAAATAAAACTGAATGTTTTAATTTTGGGTGGTGACACTTTTGAAGTTTCAGTAATGGGTGATTCCTCGATTAGTGACGAAATCGTTTACCGATGGGGTCTTAGGCCCCTATCTCCGTTGTTAAGTGAGGAGAGACTGTACACACTTTTTTCTGCAGGTCGAGTGAGTGGACGCTGGTTCCAGGATGCCTTGCCCCACAAGGAAAAGAAATTCGAGCATCAGCTGTGCTCAACTCCTTAGTGATGTCATCAGGAAAAGAAGCTCTCTCTCTTATAAATAAATATGTAAGTGTCCTCAGGAAATAGCTCAAAGAAATTTGCCCACTATTAAAGGATATACAGTGTAGTATGTCAGGGGTTCCAGTTCCTTCCTTCATAAGCCATTCATGTCGTAAGAGGAAATTAAATGCTGGAAGCAAGAGTCTAGTAACCCCCTTCTCCTGTATAAATTACTGAATGTAAAAAGAAAATGTGTTTCTTCTATTTCAGATCACCCTGCCTCAGTGGGAGATTGCCAGTTTGTTAAAAAAAAAAAAATTAGGTCTACTTAAAATTTAGGAATATTTTCTTTTATCAAATCCTGTTTTAATAAGAGGCTAAACATTAAAAATACAGTAAGTCCTCACTTAACATTGCTGATAGGTTCTTGGAAACTGCGACTTAAGTAGAACAACGTGTAACAAAACCAATTTTACCATAGGCTAATTGATATAAACAAGAATTAAGTTCCTATGGCATATTTCTGGTCACAAAAGAATCACCAAACTTCTGAATATTAAACATTGAAATAAATGTGAGGTATACATACATTCAAGAAAGCAAGCAGGCGTGAGCATGTTAGATAGGAGTGAATGGAGACGAATGGTTTTTGGGACCTGACGAGCTGTTGGAGTGTGAGCAGGGCAATATTTTTGTGAAGGGATTCAGGGAAACCAGTTAGCCGGACTTGAGTCCTGGAAATGGGAAGTACAATATCTGCACTTTAAAGGAGGGGTTCGGGATATTGGCAGTTTGGAGGGACTTCTAAACCGTCGTATCTGAGCGCCTCTGCAAAGACAGTGATTATGTATGAGTGGTGGTGAAAGTGTTGAATGAAGATGAAAGTATTTTTCTTTCTTTTTGGGTCACCCTGCCTCAGTGGGAAACGGCCGATGTGTTAAAAAAAAAATCATTTTTTTTTATTAACACATAGGTCGTTTCCCACCAAGGCAGGGTGGCCCGATAAAGAAAAACTTTCATCATCATTCACTCCATCACTGTGTTGCCAGAGGTATGCTTACACTACAGCTACAAAACTGCAACATTAACACCCCTCCTTCAGAGTGCCGGCACTGTACTTCCCATCTCCAGGAATCAAGTCCGGCCTGCCGGTTTCCCTGAAACCCTTCATAAATGTTACCTTGCCTACACTCCAACAGCACGTCAAGTCCTAAAACCATTTGTCTCCATTCGCTCCTATCTAACATGCTCACGCACGCTTGCTGGAAGTCCAAGCCTCGCACACAAAACCTCTTTTGCCCCTCCCTCCAACCTCTTCTAGGCTGACCCCTATCCCGCCTTCCCTCCACTACAGATTTATACACTCGAAGTCATTCTATTTCGCCCATCCTCTCTATATGTCCAAACCATCTCAATAACCCCTCCTCAGCTCTCTGGATAATAGTTTTGGTAATCCCACCCCTCCTAATCTCCAAACTACGGATTCTCTGCATTATATTCACACCACACATTGCCCTCAGACATGACATCTCCACTGCCTCCAGCCTTCTCCTTGTTGCAACATTCACAACCCATGTCTCACACCCATACAAGAGTGTTGGTATAACTATACTCTATACATTCCCTCTTTGCTTTCATGGAAAAATTCTGTTCCACAAGTTCCTCCATGCACCACTCACCTAAATTATTTACTCAATTTTTGATGTATCAGTGAGTGATGGTAGTTCATAATGGTGGTGGATGGTATGGGGAGGGAGGCTTAATCCTCATCACTGGTGATGGGTAAAGGTGAGTCTGGGTCCTGATCATGATCACTGAAGGGCAGAGAAGCAGCTTGGTCATTATCATCACATTAGGTGAGGGGGTGGGAGTGTTGCAAGAAATGCCTCAGGTTGGAGGAGAGTGGTAGGTGGTGTTGATGATGGTGGTGTTGCTGGTGCTGCAACTGCTCCAACTTCTTGATGAACTGGGGTTTTAAAAAACATATCCAACATTTGTTGTTGTGCATAGTTTTTTCCTCTGTATAATTTCCTGTAGCAGCTGTATCCACTCATTATTATCCTGTTTGCTTCTGAACTTTCTTTGTGGATTTTATCAGTGAAATGGCCATAGCTCTATCTAACAACCAGAAAACCTCAGACAAATCTTTACCTGTTAAGATTCGTGGTGGTTCTACATCCTCAGTTTCATCATCATCTTCATCTTCAGCATGATGTTGTTCCATCTCCATGAGCTCTTCATTAGATAATTCTTCACCATGTGATTCAAGTAACTCCGCTACATCTTCATTTATTTCATTAAATCCAGCCTGGTGTTCCAGCCCAATAATCTCCTGATGAATTTTTTTGTAATATGCTTTAACCCTTAAACTGTCCAAATGTTGATATACGTTTGCTTGTGTAGCGCTCCGAACGTAGATCTACATTTTATTTTTCATTCCTTCAAATTTGGCACGATAGGCTTGAGTCGCCTACACACAAGAGAATAGGTCTGTGCACTCAGTGTGCACTGTATGAAAAAAATCGGGGATGCTGGGGTATCGTGTGGTAGCACCAGAGTTTCAGCTCCATCTTGGGTCAACATCATGGCAAACCCCGTGATTCACTCATGCCTCGCCGATAACACACTACTATTCTCGGAAAGTGATATAGAATGCATTAGTGGTTTTGACACTGATATGGCCACTAATGATCAAGGAATTAGTGAAACCAAGATGACAACCCAGATGATCCTCAGCCCATCACCTCTGGGGTGGACAGGGGACAGGGGCATTCCAGACCCTCAGCCCAGCACTTCTGAGGTGGCCAGTGTGGCCACAAAGACCCTTTTTGCCTAGCCCTATGGGGTTGCTAGTGTTGTACCCAAAGCAACTTCGCAAGAGGAAATTATCTTTTCATGCGTTATGGTAGGATAGTGAAAGTGATATAAGTGACGGGATGAAACGATTTTATGCCCATAGAGAATTCGTGAGTGAAAGGGATTATCATTATTCCCCCCTGAAACGTTTTTGGCGGCGCGCCCATGTTCGGCAGGGGACATACGCATTCGGCAAGGGTCATGGCAGGTCACGATCCAAAACCCCGCCACTGATAGTGTCATGAAGGGAATATGTTTTGATGGAGGAAGAGGAGGTGGGTGGCATGGTGCCGCCCGGGGGCGGTGGGTGGGCAGACAAAAACGCCCGGCCCTTTCCCCCAAATTCTGCGCCCCCTGTCCCCCCCTTCCCCCCCTGCCCCCTGCCCGTCCCCCTGCCCTCTGACCGGAAGGGGGTTGGGGTGAATGTAAAACCTTTTGGCCCCATTTTAATTTTTTGCCAGTGGAAGGGATCATGCCACACTGTTCCATCACAAAAAAAGTCTACAGAGTTAGACTATTTTCAGCTATATTTTTTTGAGCCGATAATGAACCTGATTGTTACCCAGACCAACATGTATTACCAGTATAAAAGGGGCCCACAGATGTTTTGGGGAACGTCACGGCTGCACAGGTGGAAAGATACAACTGTGGCTGAAATTTTTTATTCCCCTTTGGACTGTCATGCTTATGCCACACACAATAAGAACGATATAGCACAGTACTGGTCCACGACCCTTTTTTACCACTCCGTCTTCTGTGAACCCATTCCCCCCAAAAGACTTACTTTTGGGAGAATGTTGAATTTTTTTGACAGGAATACGAAATCGAAATGACCTCTTTTTTCAAAAAACCCGGGAAATTTTTTATTTTCTGAAGCAAAAATTCAGTGCCTACTTTTTTTTAAAACAAGAACATTGTTTTTTGGGTCCTTGATTCTGTT
>WNWK01043824.1:0-15345 GCA_009830355.1 Cherax destructor | reverse complement strand
TAACTTTGGGTTTTTGGAACTTCCCCATAAGGGGTTTTTGAAGCTTCCTCCCCTAAGTTTTTTATGAAGCCCCTCACACTAACCATGGTTTTGAAGCCCCCTCACACTAACGTTGGTTTATGAAGCTTCCTCACACTAACGCGTGGTTTATAAGTTTCCCTCACTCTAACTTTGGGTTTTTAAGCTTCTCACACTAACGTTGGTTTATGAAGTTCCTCACACTAAGGGTGGTTTGGAAGCCCCTCACACTAACGATGGTTTATGAAGCCCCTAAACTAACGCATGGTTTATGAAGCTTCCTGACACTAACGCGTATTTTTGAAGCCCCTCACACTAACTTTGGGTTTTTTGAAGCTTCCTCACACTAACGCATGGTTTATGAAGCTTCCTCACACTAACGTTGGTTTATGAAGCCCTCACACAACGTTGGTTTATGAAGGTTCCCCCACTAACGTTGGTTTATGAAGCCCCTCACACAAACCCAGGTTTATGAAGTTTCCCCTCACACTAACGTTGGTTTATGAAGTTTCCCCTCACACTAACGCGTGGTTTATGAAGTTTCCCCTCACACTAACGTTGGTTTATGAAGTTTTCCCCACACTAACGTTGGTTTATGAAGCCCCCTCACATAACGTTGGTTTATGAAGTTTCCCCTAAAACTGCGGGTTTATGAAGTTTCCCCTCACACTAACGTTGGTTTATGGTTTCATACAAAAGCATTTTTTTGAAGCTTCCCTGACACTAACGCGTAGTTTTGAATTTTCCCCTCACACTAACTTTGGGTTTTTAAGCCCCTCCACTAACGCATAATTTATAAAGTTTCCCACACAAACGTTTTTTTTGAATCTTCCCTCACACTAACGCATGGTTTATGAAGCTTCCTCACACTAACGTTGGTTTATGAAGCTTCCCTCACACTAACGTTGGTTTATGAAGCTTCCCTCACATTAACGCATGGTTTATGAAGCTTCCTCACACTAACGTTGGTTTATGAAGCTTCTCTCACACTATCGCTTTTTTTATGAAGTTTCCCTCACACTAACGCATGGTTTATGAAGCTTCCATCACACTAACGTTGGTTTATGAAGCTTCCCTCACACTAACGCATGGTTTATGAAGTTTCCCTCATACTAACGCATGGTTTATGAAGCTTCCCTCACACTAACGCTTTTTTTATGAAGTTTCCCTCACACTAACGCATGGTTTATGAAGCTCCCCTCACACTAACGTTGGTTTATGAAGCTTCCCTCACATTAACGCATGGTTTATGAAGCTTCCCTCACACTAACGTTGGTTTATGAAGCTTCCCTCACACTAACGCTTTTTTTATGAAGTTTCCCTCACACTAACGCATGGTTTATGAAGCTTCTCTCACACTAACGTTGGTTTATGAAGCTTCCCTCACACTAACGCATGGTTTATGAAGTTTCCCTCACACTAACGCATGGTTTATAAAGCTTCCCTCACACTAACGCATGGTTTATGAAGCTTCCCTCACACTAATGCATGGTTTATGAAGCAGAATTCGAAAACAGATTGGCAGCTCTTCACGAGTGTAGTCAGCCTTCAACCTGACGACCTAAAACACTAAGCTACAGATGCCTCATTACTTTAGATAGCTTGATGACTGAAAGCCATATTTTCCCTAACACCGGACACAGCAGTCAGCCTCAGTCATGGTCCCGAGCTCCTTCCTTCTCTTCCTGGGTGTTCTGGCCTCATCACTGACACTGTACTCAATGTTTCTAGCAGAAAGAAGCAAAAGTAAGAGAATCATGACTTGCAGTCCACCATCTGTGGATGAGGTGTTGAGAGCGTCAGGACGGAGGCTACTTACATCGTGGAGAGCAGCCAATATGCGTTCGAATCCTGCTGTTTGCACTGTATATATATATATATATATATATATATATATATATATATATATATATATATATATATATATATATATATATATATATATTTTTGGGGTCGAAAATGTATGGGGTAGATTTAAAAATGTAGTGTTAGAGTGTTCAGCAGAAGTTTGTGGTTACAGGCGAGTGGGTGCGGGAGGGAAGAGGAGCGATTGGTGGAATGATGATGTAAAGAGAGTAGTAAGGGAGAAAAAGTTAGCATATGAGAGGTTTTTACAAAGTAGAAGTGATGCAAGGAGGGAAGAGTATATGGAGAGAAAAAGAGAGGTTAAAAGAGTGGTGAAGCAATGTAAAAGAGAGCAGATGAGAGAGTGGGTGAGATGTTATCAGCAAATTTTGTTGAAAATAAAAAAAAGTTTTGGAATGAGATTAATAAGTTGAGGAAGCCTAGAGAACAAATGGATTTGACAGTTAAAAATAGGAGAGGAGAGTTATTAAATGGAGAGTTAGAGGTATCGGGAAGATGGAGAGAATATTTTGAGGATTTGTTAAATGTTGATGAAGACAGGGAAGCTGTGATTTCGTGTGTAGGGCAAGGAGGAATAACATCTTGTAGGAGTGTGGAAGAGCCAGTTGTGGGTGTAGGGAAGTTCGTGAGGCAGTGGGTAGAATGAAAGGGGGTAAGGCAGCTGGGATTGATGGGATAAAGATAGAAATGTTAAAAGCAGGTGGGGATATAATTTTGGAGTGGTTGGTGCTATTATTTAATAAATGTATGGAAGAGGGTAAGGTACCTAGGGATTGGCAGAGAGCGTGTATTGTTCCTTTGTATAAAGGCAAAGGGGACAAAAGAGAGTGCAAAAATTATAGGGGAATAAGTCTGTTGAGTGTACCTGGTAAAGTGTATGGTAGAGTTATTATTGAAAGAATTAAGAGTAAAACAGAAAGCAGGATAGCAGATGAACAAGGGGCTTTAGGAAAGGTAGGGGTGTGTAGACCAAGTGTTTACAGTGAAACATATAGGTGAACAGTATTTGGATAAGGGTAAAAATGTTTTTGTGGCATTTATGGATTTGGAAAAGGCGTATGATAGGGTAGATAGGGGGCAATGTGGCAGATGTTGCAGGTGTATGGAATAGGAGGAAGGTTACTGAAAGCAGTGAAGAGTTTTTATGAGGATAGTGAGGCTCAGGTTAGAGTGTGTAGGAGGGAAGGGGACTATTTCCCAGTAAAAGTGGGCCTTAGACAAGGATGTGTGATGTCACCGTGGTTGTTCAATATATTTATAGATGGGGTTGTAAGAGAAGTGAATGCGAGGGTCTTGGCAAGAGGTGTTGGGCTAAAAGATAAAGAAGCAAATACAAAGTGGGAGTTGTCACAGTTGCTTTTTGCTGATGACACTGTGCTTTGGGAGATTCTGAAGAGAAGTTGCAGAGGTTGGTGGATGAATTTGGTAGGGTGTGTAAAGAAGAAAATTGAAAGTGAATATAGGAAAGAGTAAGGTGATGAGGATAACAAAAAGAATAGGTGACGAAAGATTGGATATCAGATTGGAGGGAGAGAGTATGGAGGAGGTGAATGTATTCAGATATTTGGGAGTGGACATGTCGGCGGATGGGTCTATGAAGGATGAGGTGAATCATAGAATTGATGAGGGGAAAAGGGTGAGTGGAGCACTTCGGAGTCTGTGGAGACAAAGAACCTTGTCCATGGAAGTAAAGAGGGAATGTATGAGAGTATAGTTATACCAACGCTCTTATATGGGTGTGAAGCATGGGTGATGAATGTTGCAACGAGGAGAAGGCTGGAGGCAGTGGAGATGTCATGTCTGAGGTCAATGTGTGGTGTGAATATAATGCAGAGAATTCGGAGTTTGGAAATTAGGAGGAGGTGCGGGATTACCAAAACGATTGTCCAGAGAGCTGAGGAGGGGTTGTTGAGGTGGTTTGGACATGTAGAGAGAATGGAACGAGACAGAGTGACTTCGAGGTGTATAAATCTGTAGTGGAGGGAAGGAGGGGTAGGGGTCGGCCTAGGAAAGGTTGGAGGGAGGGGTAAAGGAAGTTTTGTGTGCGAGGGGCTTGGACTTCCAGCAAGCATGTGTGAGCGTATTTGATAGGAGTGAATGGAGGCATATGGTTTTTAATACTTGACGTGCTGTTGGAGTGTGAGCAAAGTAACATTTATGAAGGGATTCAGGGAAACCGGCAGGCCGGACTTGAGTTCTGGAGATGGGAAGTACAGTGCCGGCACTCTGAAGGAGGGTGTTAATGTTGCAGTTTTATAACTGTAGTGTAAAGCACCCTTCTGGCAAGACAGTGATGGAGTGAATGATGATGAAAGTTTTTCTTTTCGGGCCACCCTGCTTTGGTGGGAATCGGCTGATGTGTTAATAAAAAATTAAAAAAAAAAAAAAAAAAAAAAAAAATATATATATATATATATATATATATATATATATATATATATATATATATATATATATATATATATATATATAAAATATATATATATATATATATATATATATAAAAGATATAGATATAGATATATATATATATATATATGCAGAACAACCACTGTAAAAAAATAGTGAAATTCAAGATAAAGTTAAACTGTCGGTATTCTCATCAATGTTTTTGAGAGCTCTTACGTATTTGCAACCTAGAATTCATAGATGAAGAAATCTCGAAAATTTATGATATAGCTAATGATCTAAAATACCCAAGTAACTTAATTGATAAATCTTTTAAAATTGCTAGAAATACTTTCTTCAATTAAAAACGGGACAACCAACCTTATTCAACTAAACGTATGTTGGTTCTCCTTACCATGAAAACGTGGATGATATGTCTTCTCTACTTAAGAATATTAATATCAAAGTTGTATTTAAAAATCTTGGTACAGTTAAATTTTTTTTTATAAAAATTCCTCCAGAAATACTGACGGTTGTGTGTACAAGATTCCTTGTAAAATATGTGATAAAGTTTATTACGGTCAAACTGGTAAAAGTCTTGAACTAAGATTAAAGCAACATAAATATAGCATTAGAAGTTGAAAAGATTCTAATGCTGTTTATTCATGTGAGAGATTTTAACCATCCAATTGATTTTCAAAAGGCTGAGAAGGTTGTATCTAGCAAGTCCATGGTTGACAGGAATATAATGGAATCAACTTACATAAAAAATACTTCTGAAAATAATATGAATATTGCCTTTGGGTTATACAAATTGGATTCATTTATAATTAATAAAATTTGGGAAGAATCTAAGATACCTTTGACAAATTAATTTTTTGGGTAGAATATAAGCTGTGTTTCAGGGATCCTTGACTACCCAGGGACGCCTTGGTAAGATTGAGCTCAATCTTAGCAAGACGTCCCTCAGAACGAATTTGATGAGATTTCTTACTCATTTCTGCAACTTTGCAAGCTCCTGATGAAATGTTAAGAACATAAGAAAGAAGAAACACTGTAGCAGGCTTACTGGCCCATGCGAGGGAGGCCCAAGTCACCTCCCGGCTTAAACCAATGACCCACCTAGTCACGTCAGGTCACATTCACTTAAGAAAGGATCACAGCATCAGACCTATTAGCACATGATAGTCAGGTCTAACTCATATCCACCCACACCCAATCATGTATTTATCCAACCCATTTTTGAAACTACACAACGTCTTAGCTTCTACGACAGTACTCGGGAGTTTGTTCCACTCATCCACAACTCTGTTACCAATCCAGTGCTTTCCTATATCCTTCCTGAATATGAATTTTTCTAACTTAAAACCATTCCTGCGAGTTCTGTCCTGTTTTTTTAGCACGCTATTTACATCCCCTTTATTTATTCTTGTTTTCCATTTATACACCTCAGTCATATCCTGGAAAAATAAACACATAAGCAGTATAATGTGATCCTTTATTGACAACGTTTCGCCCACGTAGTGGGCTTTATCGAGTCACAGACAGATCTACCTGGAAAATGAGCAACATGGAGATATATAGGGTACAGTCAGGTGGAGAATGCTGGGTCAGGTGGAGAAAGCTGCATTCTCCACCTGACTGTACCCTATATATATATCTCCATGTTGCTCATTTTCCAGGTAGATCTGTCTGTGACTCGATAAAGCCCACTGCGTGGGCGAAACGTTGTCAATAAAGGATCACATTATACTGCTTATGTGTTTATTTTTCCATTGTGTCGGTATTTTATACCATTTATTTCCAGTCATATCCTCCCCAATTCTACGCCTTTCTAGAGAGTGCAGATTCAGGTCCCTCAGTCTATCCTCATAGGGAAAAAATCTGATACATGGGATCAACTTAGTCATCCTCCTTTGTACGTTTTCCAGTACATTTATATCCATTCTGTCCAGAACTGTGCAGCATAATCTAAATGAGGCCTAACCAAACATATACAGAGTTGAAGAACAGCCTGAGGACTTCTATTATTTATGATTCTTGATATGAAGCCAAGGATTCTGTTCGCTTTATTGTTAACACTTATGCACTGTTGTCTTGGTTTTAGATTACTGTTAATAAATTAGACACATGTGCAACACTTGGGTATCTTTAATGAGGAAACATTTCGCCACACAGTGGCTTCATCAGTCCATACAAAGGAGAATGGTGAAGAACAGGAGGAATTTGAGTTAATCAGTCCCTAAGCCTTTTCAAGATTGATGGACTGATTACATCCACTAAAGGCTGAGGGACTGATTACCTCAAACTCCTCCTGTTCTTCAACATTCTCCTTTGTATTGGACAGATGAAGCCACTGTGTGGCCTAACGTTTCCTCATTAAAGATACCCAAGTGTTGCACATGAGTCTAATTTATCAACTTTTCGCAATCAGTAATATTAAGATCTACATTATTTAGTTTATATGTGGCATGGTTATTTTCTTGTCCAATGTTTATAACTTTGCATTTATCTATATTAAACTGCATCTGTTGATTGCAACAAGAAAGGCCTAGAGCTATTATTCAACTCCCCCCGTAGTTGTTTTGTATCCTGTGTCGCTTGTTCGCGATTCTTGAATAAAATATATATATATCGTGGCGAATACGTAAAACTTGCGATTTTGGATTAAATAGCAAAGCACTTCTTGCCGAATAGGGCAAGCGAAAATTTGTGTCTACCTACCTGGAGTCTACCTGGAGAGAATTCCAGGGGTCAACGCCCCCGCGGCCCGGTCTGCGACCAGGCCTCCTGGTAGACCAGAGCCTGATCAACCAGGCTGTTACTGCTGGCCGCACGCAGTCCAACGTACGAACCACAGCCCGGCTGATCAGGTACCGACTTGAGGTGCCTGTCCAGTGCCTGCTTGAAGACAGCCAGGGGCTTGTTGGTAATCCCCCTGATGTATGCTGGGAGGCAGTTGAACAATTGTGGGCCCCTCACACTTATTGTGTTGTCCCTCAACGTGCTAGTGGCACCCCTGCTCTTCATTGGGGGGATGTTACATCGCCTGCCGAGTCTTTTGCTTTCGTACGGAGTGATTTTTGTGTGCAAGTTTGGTACTAAGCCCTCGAGAATTTTCCATGTGTATATAATAATGTATCTCTCCCGTCTGCGTTCTAGAGAGTACAGGTTTAGGAACTTCAAGCGTTCCCAGTAGTTGAGGTGGTTTATCGCACTTATGCGTGCGGTGAAGGTTCTCTGCATATTTTCAAGGTCAGCAATTTCACCCTCCTTGAAAGGTGCAGTTAGTGTGCAGCAATATTCCAGCCTAGATAGAACAAGCGATCTGTAAAGTGTCAACATGGGCTTGGCATCCCTGGTTTTGAAGGTTCTCATTATCCATCCTGTCATTTTTCGAGCAGATGCAATTGCTACATTGTTGTGGTCCTTGAAGGTGAGATCCTCTGACATGATCACTCCCAGGTCTTTGACATTAGTTTTTCGCTCTATTGTGTGGTTGGAATTAGTTTTGTACTCCGATGAGATTTTAATTTCTTCACGTTTTCCGTATCTGAGAATTGAAATTTCTCATCATTGAACTTCATATTGTTTTCTGCAGCCCATTTAAAGATTTGGTTTATGTCTGCTTGGAGTCTTGCAGTGTCTTCAACGGTGGACACTGTCATACAGATTCGGGTGTCATCTGCAAAGGAAGACACAGCACTGTGGTTTATATCCCTGTCAATGTCTGATATGAGGATGAGGAATAGGATGGGAGCAAGTACTGTGCCTTGTGGAACAGAGCTTTTCACAGTAGCTGCCTCAGACTTTACTCTGTTGACTACTACTCTTTGTGTTCTACGTGTTAGGAAATTATAGATCCATCTACCAACTTTTCCTGTTATGCCTTTATCACGCATTTTGTGTGCTATTACACCATGGTCACACTTGTCAAAGGCTTTTGCAAAATCTGTGTATATAACATCTGCATTCTGTTTATCTTCTAGAGCATCCAGGACCTTGTCGTAGTGGTCCAGTAGTTGGGACAGACAGGAGCGGCCTTCTCTAAACCCATGCTGTCCTGGGTTGTGCAATTGATGGGTATCAAGATGGGTGGCGATCTTGCTTCTTAGAACCCTTTCAAAGATTTTTATGATATGGGACGTTAGCGCAATTGGTCTGTAGTTCTTTGCTATTGCTTTACTGCCCCTTTGTGGAGCGGGGCTATGTCTGTTGTTTTTAGTAGCTGCGGGACGATCCCAGTGTCCATGCTCCCTCTCCATAGGATGTTAAAAGCATGTGATAGGGGCTTCTTGCAGTTCTTGATGAACACGGAGTTCCATGAGTCTGGGCCTGGAGCGGAGTGCATGGGCATGTCATTTATTGCCTTCTCGAAGTCATTTGGCGTCGTGATGATGTCAGAAAGGCATGCGTCTGTCAAGTTCTTTGGCACTCTCATAAAAAATCATTTAGGTTTTCGATTTTCAGTCTGGTTAGTGGCTCGCTAAAGACTGAGTCATACTGGGATTTAAGTAACTCACTCATTTCCTTGCTGTCATCTGTGTAGGACCCATCCGGTTTAAGTAGGGGCCCAATACTGGTTGTTGTTCTCGACTTTGATTTTGCATAGGAAAAGAAATACTTAGGGTTTCTTTCAATTTCATTTATGGCTCTTAGTTCTTCCCTGTGTCTCTTGATTCCTATAAGATTCCTTTAGTTTTAATTCGATGTTTGCTATTTCTCTGATTAGTGTCTCCCTACGTATATCAGAGATATTGGCCTCCTGTAGCCGCTCCGTTATTCTGTGCCTTCGCCTGTATATGGAGCGCCTCTCTCTTTCTAGTTTGCATCTTCTCCTCCTTTTCCTTAAGGGAATTTGCCTTGAGCAAACCTCAAGCACCACAGAGTTAATTTGTTCTAGACATAGGTTGGGATCCGTGATGCTTAGGCAATCTTCCCAGTTTATATCATTTAGGACTTGGTTTACTTGGTCCCACCTTATGTTTTTGTTATTGAAGTTGAATTTGGAGAAAGCTCCCTCACGGCTGATCACATTTTGTTGATCTGGGGCTCCCCGCATGCATGTCTGGACCTCTATTATGTTGTGATCTGAGTATATTGTTTTTGATATGATGACGTTTAGTATCAGATCATCATTGTTGGTGAAGATGAGGTCCAGCGTATTCTCTAATCTTGTGGGCTCTACTATTTGCTGGTGGTGAACTTGGTGCAGAGATTTAAAAGTTCATGCATTTGTGAATTTTCATCTGAGCTGCCTCCTGGTGTTATCTCTGCTACCTCTGTATGCAGTAATTTCGCAAAAATCATTCTGAACCTAAAAATAAAATATAATTCATTGTGTTTGTTTATTATTAAATTATTATAAACTTATATAAAATATATTTAGTTAAATTAGGCAAGATTAAATTGTGCTTCTTATAATAAGGTTAGGTAAGTTTTCTAAGGTACTTTTGGCACAAAATCATTAATTTTTATATTATCATAAATGATATGTATATATATATATATATATATATATATATATATATATATATATATATATATATATATATATATATATATATATATATATATATATATATATATATATATATACATATCAATGAAATCACGAGACAAGTTATTTTGAATCATTAACAGAACTCCCTATGGAAGCAAAAGACTCGGCAGGAGATGCAACATTCCCCGATGAAAAGCAGGGGCGCCACGAGTACACTGGGAGACAACACCATAAATGTCCGGGACCCAAGACTGTTCAACTGCCTTCCAGCATACATTAAATGGATTACCAATAGACCCCTGGCTGTCTTCAAGAAGGCACTGGACAGGCACCTAAAGTCAGTACCTGACCAACCGGGCTGTGGTTCGTACGTCAGTTTGCGTGCGGCCGGCAGTAACAGCCTGGTTGATCAGACCCTGATCCACCATGAGGCCTGGTCTCAGACCGAGCCGCGGGGGCATTGACCCCAGACACCCTCTCCAGGTAAACTCCAGGAACTGCGGCTTAGCCGGACTCGATCCTGCGCTCCAATGCCCAGCCCTATGTGAACTTAACAGTACGCATCCCTCTATCCACTAGATGGTGATCTAGTGGATAGAGGGATGCGTACTTTGTTTAGTTTACACAGGGCTGGGCATGGGAACGCAGGATCGAGTCCTGGCCAAGTCGCAGTTCTGTTAATGATTATACATATATATGTGTGTACTCACCTAGTTGTGGTTGCAGGGGTCGATTCACAGCTCCTGGCACCGCCTCTTCACTGGTCGCTACTAGGTCACTCATCCTGCTCCACGACTTTTATCATACCTCTTCTTAAAGCTATGTATGGATCCTGCCTCCACTACATCACTTCCCAACTATTCCACTTCCTGACAACTCTATGACTGATGAAATGCTTCCTAACATCCCTGTGATTCATCTGAGTCTTCAACTTCCAACTGTGACCCCTTGTTGCTGTGTCCGATCTTTGGAACATCCTGTCTTTGTCCACCTTGCCGATTCCTCTTAGTATTTTATATGTCGTTATCATATCCCCCCTACCTCTCCTGTCTTCCAGTGTCGTCAGGTCGATTTCGCTTATCCTCTCCTCGTAGGACATACCCCTTAGCTCCGGGACTAGTCTTGTTGCAAACCTTTGCACTTTCTCTAGTTTCCTTACGTGCTTGGCTAGATGTGAGATCCAAACTGGTGCTGTATACTCCAATATGGGCCTAACGTACACAGTGTACAGGGTCCTGAACGATTCTTTATTAAGATGTCGGAACGCTGTTCTTAGGTTTGCTAGGCGCCCATATGCTGCAGCAGTTATTTCGTTGATGTGTGTGTGTACTCACCTAATTGTACTCACCTAATTGTGGTTGCAGGGGTCGAGACTCAGCTTCTGGCCCCGCCTCTGAGCTGTCCGCTACTGGGTCTCTGCTCTCCCTGCTCCATGAGCTTTATCATACCTTGTCTTAAAACTATGTATGGTTCCCGCCTCCACTATATCGTTCGCTAGACTATTCCACTTCCTAACTACTCTATGGCTGAAGAATTGCTTCCTAACATCCCTTTGACTCATCTGAGTCTTCAGCTTCCAGTTGTGTCCCCTTGTTTCTGTGTTCCTCTCTGGAACATCCTGTCACTATCTACCTTGTCGATTCCCGCAGTATTTTGTATGTCGTTATCATGTCTCCTCGAACCCTTCTGTCCTCCAGTGTTGTTAGTCCTATTTCCCTCAACCTTTCTTCATAGGACAGACCCTGAGTTGTGGAACTAACCTTGTCGCAAACCTTGCACTTTCTCTAATTTCTTGACATGCTTAACCAGGTGTGGGTTCCAGACTGGTGCTGCATACTCTAGTATGGGCCTGACGTACACGGTGTACAGTGTCTTGAACGATTCCTTGTTAAGGTAACGGAACGCTAATTTTAGGTTTGCCAGTCGCTCATATGCTGCCGCAGTTATCTGGTTGATGTGTGTGTGTGTGTGTGTGTGTACTCACCTAATTGTGTATGTGAGTGTGTGTGTGTGTGTGTGTGTGAGTGTGTGTGTGTGTGTGTGTGTTTGTGTGTGTGTGTGTGTGTGTGTGTGTGTGTGTACTGACCAATAAGAAGATATGAATGCCAGTTTCATATTTTGTTTTCTCGTTGTTTTATTGAAGATTTGTTTTAATTGTGGGCTTCTTGACAGTCACTTAAAATTACAGACAGATCCTGACGGAGCAACGAACACAAAATTTTAGTCACTGTCTGACAGGTGAACAGGAAGTTACATTACATTACTGTCAGACAGAGGAGCAAAAATGCCAAGAGATTGGTGCTTATTTAAAATAATGACATTTATACATACTTGTTGAGGTACACTGACGGGAGAGGAGACCAAGAAAATATTCAGTGATAAAATACACAAGATTATTTGTATTGTAAATGCAATTATTTGATTAAACGTAATAATAATTAGCATTGTTATTATTATTAAAAATTTTATTATTATTATTATTATTATTATTATTATTATTATTATTATTATTATTATTATTATTATTATTATTCTTTCAACACGTCAGCCATTTCCCACCAGGCAGGGTAGTCCAAAGGAAAAACGAAAGTTTCTCCTTTTACATTTAGTAATATATACAGGAGAAGGGGTTCAGCCCCTTGCTCCCGGCATTTTAGTCGCCTCTTGACACACATGGCTTACGGAGGAAGAATTCTGTTCCACTTCCCCATGGAGAAAAATAAGAACAAGAACTAGTAAGAAAATAGAAGAAAACCCAGAGGGGTACTCACCTAATTGGTTGCAGGGTCGAGACTCAGCTCCTGGCCCCGCCTCTTCGCTGTCCGCTACTGGGTCTCTGTTCTCCCTGCTCCATGAGCTTTATCTACCTTGTCTTAAAACTATGAATGGTTCCTGCCTCCACTATATCTTTCTCTAGACTTTCCACTTCCTGACTACTCTGTGGCTGAAGAAATACTTCCTAACATCCCTTTGACTCATCTGAGTCTTCAGCTTCCAGTTGTGTCCCCTTGTTTCTGTGCTCCTCTCTGGAACATCCTGTCACTGTCTACCTTGTCGATTCCCGCAGTATTTTGTATGTCGTTATCATGTCTCCTCTGACCCTTCTTTCCTCCAGTGTTGTTAGTCCTATTTCCCTCAACTTTTCTTCATAGGACAGACCCCTGAGTTGTGGAACTAACCTTGTCGCAAACCTTTGCACTTTCTCTAGTTTTTTACGTGCTTGACCAGTGTGGGTTCCAGACTGGTGCTGCATATTCTAATATGGGCCTGACGTACACGGTGTACAGTGTCTTGAACGATTCCTGTTAAGGTAACGGAACGCTAATCTTAGGTTTGCCAGTCGCCCATATGTGCCGCAGTTATCTGGTTGATGTTGCCTCGGAGACGTGCTTGGCGTTATACTCACCCCAAAGGGTGTGTATATATATATATATATGATTGTACATGAATGTGTAGTGTGACCTAAGTGTAAGTAGAAGTAACAAGACGTACCTGAAATCTTGCATGTTTATGAGACAGAAAAAAGACACCAGCAATCCTACCATCATGTAAAACAAATACAGGCTTTCGTTTTACACTCACTTGGCAGGACAGTAGTACCTCCTGGGTGGTTGCTGTCTACCAACCTATCCACAGGACGAGTAGTACCTCCTGGTGGTTGCTGTCTACCAACCTACTACCACAGGACGGTAGTACCTTCCTGGGCGGTTGCTCTCTACCAACCTACTACCTATAAATTATTATTATTATTATTTATCAATAATATAAATTATTTTGATTACTATTTATATAAATTATTATTATTATTATTATTATTATTATTATTATTATTATTATTAAATGCAGCATTATTAAGAATGTTACCGTTATCTTTCCTTTCTATTTTAACTATTAATCTTGATATCTCATTTTCTCTCTTCTCATTCCTTTCTTCTTTGTGTTAAAGACAGTCTGATTGTCTCTTTAACCCACCATCTCTCCCTCTCCCTTCCTCTCACCTCTCAGTTTCCCTTCACCAGGATCATACGGCGCTGCTCCTTCACCACAATCTTCCTTCAATGTTCCTCTTAACTTCTCTTTCGTATTTCTCAAATATTATGATAGTTTGTTTCCGTAATCAGGTAAATGGAAATGGCTCACCTGAGCAGTGCGTAGAGTTGTCTGATCCCTAAATTAGCCTTTTCAAAGTCTCTAAGAAAAAGTTAGCGTCTAGTTTTTTCCCTCTCTATAGCTGGGGTATTACTTCCCACTCGTTCCTCCTGCAACATGGGAAAGGGACGGGGAATGAGGGAGGGGAACTTTCGTATTACCCTTCCACGTAATCTTTCTGGCGTAAAAGCTGTCTCAAGGTAACTGATAGTGTTATGGATGCAGGCGGCTCACAGCGAAAGGCGCCACTGCTAAGCTATGGTCTGGACAACGTTTCGCTTGGCTAGATGTTTATCAAAGGGTTGGACATTACCGTTTTGCTCTGTATGAGTTTTTCAAAATGAAATGTCAACGTTTCGCTCTGTGAGAGTGTTTCAAGTCACAACGAAAAATTATTTTCATTATTGCTATTTTTGGTTGTATCTTTGAGCGGGGTTAGTTGTGTTGTGGGAAGCAGCTGTGCCCTAACCTATCTTCCCTCGTCCCCCTTCCTTCCCTTTTCCCCTTCCTTTCTTCCCTTTTCCCCCTTTTTTCTTGCATTTCTTTCCTTCCCTTTTTTCCCCTTTTTTCCTTCCTGCGTTTCATTTAAATCTGCGTATTCTTTCTTCCTGTTCTTCCTTCCAGGGTCTATTTCCCTCATGTGTTCTTCCTTCCCGTGTCTACTCCCTTCCCGTATCTCCTTCCTTCCTGCTTTTCCTTTCCGGCTTCTTCCTCGTCTTCTTCCTTCCCATATCTCCATCCTTCCCGTGTCTCCTTCTTTCCCTCGTTTCCTTCTTTCTTTCCTTCCTTCCATTCATCTCATCTCTCCTAGTTGGCTCCAGGGAACCTTCACAGCAATAGAGATGATTACATAGGGCCACCAAATCAATATACCACCTTAAGAAGATTAGGTGACGTGTTTTGCTTGTTGGCTGCTGGTGTCGTTTCTTGGTTAGTTAGTCGCTAGTTGGCTGACTGGCTGGCTGTTGGCCTAAATAATTGGTTAGCTAGCTGACTAACTGGCTGTTGTCTGGTATCTTTGTTGATAACTAATCAGTAAACTGCAGTGTGTTGATAAGTTGGCCCCTTAGATGGTTAGATTGTTTCTAAGTGGTTGGGAAGCTGACTGGATCTTTAGTTGGCTTGTTGGCTTGTTGACTAGCTGACTGGTTGACTAAGAGGTTGATTGGATGGAACAAATAGTTGACTTTATGGTTGATTGGCTGGCTTCTTGCCTTTTCCGGGTTGGCTGAATGGCTGGCTGTCTGCTGTATGGCTGGCTGACTCTTTTGGCTTGCTGATTAGCTGGCTGGCTGTGAATTTAGCCGCTTGGGTCTTCTTCTCCCACTACCTGGCTGTCGAGGAAGACGTCTGGGATCGCGTAAAAAAAAAAAACCTTTTCCCAAATGCATCTGATTCTCTGAACGGAAAGGAAACAGGAA
>WNWK01043823.1:0-15346 GCA_009830355.1 Cherax destructor | reverse complement strand
AAAAAAACTAAAAAACTAAAAAATTTATCCAGAAAAAGGTACAAAAAACAAGAAAAACCAAAAAACTAAAAAATTCCCAAAAAACTTAAAATATCCAAAAAAACCAGGAAAAATTTTTAAAAAACAGGAAATTTTCAGAGAACTAAGGAAATTTTCCAAAAAAGGAAAATTCCAAAAAATAAAAAATTACCTAAAAAACCCAAAAAATTTCCAGAAACAAAAAAACCCAAAGAAAAAATAAAAAAATACCCAAAAAAAATGGGAAAATATCTAAAAAACTAGGAAAAATCCAGAGAATAAAAAAAAACCAAAAAACCAGGAAAATATCCAAAAAAACTGGGAAAATATCTAGAAAACTAGGAAAATATCAAGAGAATTAAGAAACTACCCAGAAAACTGGGGAAAAATATCCAGAAAAACTGGGAAAATTTTCGAAAACTGGGATAATACCCAAGAACTAAGAAAATACCCAAAAACTAGGAAAATATCTGGAAAACAAGAAAATATCCAGAGAACTAAGAAAATACCCAAAAACCCTGGGAAAAATACCCAAAAAACTATAAATATCAAAAAAAACTAATAAAATATCTAAGAAAACTAAAATACCCAGAAAAACTAAGAAAATATCCAGAGTTCTTACCTTTTTCCCCGATTGGGGAATTGGGGAGAAGGGCCAAACGAAATTTTTTTGTCGGGTTATACACCCACCGTAGCCCCCCGCCCTTTGTCGTTTTTTGTCAATCAACCCCTGGTGCAGCCCCGGGCCTCGTGGGGCACCACTGATTTTCCCACCCACAATTCCCCCTTTTCCACATGCTCCCAAAAGGTGGTAATTAAAATGTTTGTGTTTTTAAAATTTTTGATAAATAGAAAAATGATTGTATTGTTTAAGTGTAGAAACTAATACCCCCAGTTTTCCTGTAATTTTTCCTGTTACGGCAAAGAGTTACATTTATCTCAAATGTTTTTTGACTCCAAAATACACTGTTGCTCCTTTCAGACAAACGTGACACACTGTTCAATACATTCATCCGTTAATTTGTTGTCGCAACCAGACTCCCCCCCTCTGGCCCTTTCTTGGGGGAAGGGGAGCCCCTTAAAGGGGAAAAAACATACCCCCCCCCTTTGGGGAATTTTCTCCACATCCATAGTTTTATCTTGTCATCTTTTAGTTTGATCTTGTCATCTATAGTTTGATCTTTTACCCCCAGTTTGATTTTTGTCACCTTGTTTGATCTATTATCTATAGTTTGATCTTTCCCTCATGGTTTTATCTAGTCATCTATAGTTTGATCTTTTTCATTAATTTGACAATTATCTGTCGTGTTGGTATTAAAAATTAAAAAGGGTTTTCGGACAATTTCCTTTTAGGGGGTTTTCATATTTTCGGAAATCTGTGAGAGGAGGAGGGGTAACCCCCCCCGTTGTCCAACTTTTTGGCGGCCCAGAAGTGAGTCTGAACCGGGCGTAGTAGCCCCCATGGGGGATGAGCTCGACGTCACAGTAACAAGGGGGCAACAAACATCTGGAGTTAATATACCATGATACACTACACAAATGTAAATATTTACCACTACAGCCCCCAAAGACGTATGATGCTTGGCATACAGACAACTCACGGGTTGAAAAACGGGGCACGGGGGAATCTCAATAAAAACATTAAACTTAGAACTAATAAAAAAATTATAACAGGACAAACGACTTAAATTAATTAATAATAATCTTTCTACACACTTTTTGAGTTAAGGGTTTTTAAAAAATTTTAAAGGACTGAGAAATATTTATATATATTAAAATTTAAATTTGATCAATCAATCTGTATTCTGGACTCTACGGTTTTGAGGAAGAAAAATATTTACAGGGAAGAGGTTTTAACGGGAAAGATAGACTCGGCTGAAATGGTCATACTTTAAAACTCAGAACCAGAGAACTTTAGCAAAAAAAATCTTATAGATGGGGAAATCTGATAAAAAAAAGTCAATAATTTCAGAAAAACTATTTTCTAATTTTCATCTTTAGCCCCGACTTATGTCTTTCCATGAAGGAATGCCTCGGGGGAGTGGATGGATCTCCCCCGGGAAAATAATCAAAAACAAAGTATGAGCAAAGAGAACGCTCCTATCTCTTACGGGGTAAAATTTCCGACACACATTTACTCTGAAAGGAATTATACAACTGGGCATATCGGGAACAAAGGGACAAAACTGGCACCTAGTGAATACACAGCAACAAAAAAGGCCTGAAATTTGCTGTTTCATCAGCAGGAGGAATAACTCATTTCAAGTAGTTTTTTCTTCAACAAAGGCCCCCTGAGAAACTATTTTAAAACTAGTGACAGAAGGATAGGCTCAGCACTAAAGGCTTTGGGGAACCTCTGGCCCCCTTAGGCTTTAAACGTATCTTATGAAGATATTAGGGGCAATTTAACAAATGACAGTAATACTAGTCCCTTTCCCGCCCCAAAGTTAAAAATTTAAAAACACATATCTACAAGAACAACTGAATTCACATTCCGCATCACTTGGAAATCTTGATAAAGCTGGGAGAACAAACACATTGCCAAAGGCTGAGACTTTCATGGGGGACTATAAGAACTTTTCACTGATTTCATTTTTAAAAACAGCACAAAAGATTATGAAATTTGCGAGCTTCATTGCCTTGACTGGTAGCAAACCATATTTTCACTTGAATTTACTGACTGTTGACAAAAAGGGGGAATTTTAAAAAAAAGAAAAAAAAAAGTATACAGCACAATATAGCAATGGTAGGAATTATTTAACAATTCTGCATAAGTAACACAAAAATTGCCCAAAAACACTAAAAAAAAGATAACTCACTGAAAATTAATTGGCAAGAAAACAAAATAAAAAAGAAAACAATCAGCTTAACTTGAAATAACTGCAAAAAGAGTTTTCTTTTTTTTTGATATCAAAAAAATTGCACACATTAAAATAATAAATACACAATTTATTTAAAAAAAAATTAAAAATGGTTATAAAAAGAGCAACAATCTAATAAAACAACCTAAAAAAAAAAAAAGGGAATTGCACAAAAAATTGAATTATTCGTGGCAAAAATTAAATAACTTTTCTGTTTGAATCACTTAAAAAGCTCACTGAAATTTACTTTTACTCTTTGGGGAATGACAAGTTTTTAAGATTTAAGTAAACAAATAAAAATTGATAAAAAAAAAAGGAATACTTGAAAGTTTAAATTTTCACAAATTCAGTTTTAGGATATTTCAATTTTAAAAAGACACTGGGGGAAAATTTTGCCCCAAAAAAAAAGAATTGAAAAATTAATTTGAACACTCTTCCTTAATTGCAAGCAAAGCAAGGTACTCAAAGAAACAGTTACTAAACAAATACAAGAACACTGACTTTAATCAAATTTTTAAAAGTGAATTTGTTCAACAACACATGAAAAAAAATGAAAATAAATTACAAAAAAAAATTAATGAACAGATTAATTTAAAAAAGGAAAAAAAAATAAAAACTTTCAGAAACTGAAGTACATCAGAAAACTCAATAAAGTCATGCTCTTGTTTAAAAGTTATTTTACTGAGCACTAGCTCAAAAATAAACCATTAGCACTTATAAAAAAAAAGTACACAAAACAAAATTGGGGGAATGGGGAAAAATTACACTGACTAACACACAAGACTTTAAAGGAAAATATGGGGAAAAGGTAAAAATTTTTGGGGAAGAGCAAAATAATTTATGCAGCTTACAAACAAAAAATTTAAATTTCACAATTAACATTAACAAACAAGGTAAATGATTAAATAACTCTTGGGTGAACCTTGGTGGAGCACAAAAAATTTAAAAAGAAAAAAAAAACACCGGGGTAATGTTGGGGGAAAAAAAAAATTAAATTTTTTAAAAATTACACTTGGGGGAATATTGGAAAAAAGGCAAAAATAATAGCAAAACTTTTCTTACTGCATTTGAAACAACAAAATTACAGAATTTTTAATGCAATAATTAACAAGAGACAATAAATTAAAAAAAAAAATTAATGCAAGTATTTAATTTAACACATAACACTTTCTAGGATAAGGTTACACTCCAGGATAACTCAAAGTTCACTCATGAAATTGTCTCTAGATTATCTGAAAATTAAAACAACACAGTAATTGTCTCTAGGGTGTAAAACGTTGACTGAAGCGTCGATTATGTTGGTATTGGAGATTGCTGGCGTCGGCTTCTACTCACACTCGTTGAGACTTGGAGAATTGTGCATAAAATGATGAACTACGAATCTAGGCTTTAATAAAGGTGGCACAAATAGCTCCAGAAGAAACACACTCAGGATGCTCGACCCGATTCGTAGCCAATAACTGCTTGCAGGACCCAGTTAAGGGTGAAATTATCCACACTTGATTCTTTGTGTGGGGGTGGGCAGGCTCACGTGGTTGATGGTGGCGTCTGTCTTAGCGTGGGTGAGGTGGGGTGTCTCACGCTGCTGACTGAGCATCACGCACGTCTGTGGCTTACGCTGTTTATAAAAGCACGTGAATTTAACCCAGGATACCACAAGGGCGGTATTATCACTCAGAACAACGATACACTGAAGTACAAGGACGGGTATAATGCGTGAACTCACGTGGCTTACTTCTCAGACAGCTGGGTGGCTTGCTGGCTTGACCTTTCACACAGGTTGACTTGCTTGGAATCTTGTAACAATTAGCACAGCAAGGTAGAAGCTGGCTTAAGCCTAGGCTGAGCGTAACTGGTGGGTGCTTGGGTACTTTTTGTCTCTCTACAGACTGGCTTACTCGTTCCAGAATTTCAAAACCGGGTCTCTCCCTCGTAGGTTTTAACAAATTAACAGATGAGGCACTTAGCTGACAAGGAGATATAGTAGATGTAGACTCCTGCTTGGATGTAGATAGCTGGTAGCGTGGTCTCTGGAGGCACATAGGCTGTCTGCTGGCTTGTACGATTCTATCTCTATAACACCGTAATCGATAGAAATACGGGCCCTCCGCTGGCACCACTTGTCGTGTGGGTTTTGAGAGAGATAATTATGGGTATGAAGTAAACTCGTGGATGGATGGTGGAGTAGGTATATTACGTGAGAGAGGAATGGTAACCAATCTCCTGTCTAGTTGTAGGTCTATGGCGTAGTGAGGCTGATGAGCGGGTATTGTGACGTCACACAAAGGGACCGGCTATGTAAAGCTAGGAAGATTCTAATACACTACACAATTGTATATATGATACTGACACGATAATAACTGATGCACACATGAACAAAGACCATTTGCTGCTCACAGGAGATTTCAACATAAATCTCCTACATGACCAGGACCCACAAGTAACTGAATTCACAAACACTATGAGCAACTGCTTGTTACTACCAACAATATCAAAACCTACAAGAATCTCTGAGAGTAGTATCTCATTATTAGACCACATCTGGACTAACACTATATCCCCTATAAAAACAGGCATAATCACAGAACACCACAGACCACTACCCTACCTTTCTCACAAACCAACCTAGGTAAATTGCCCCAAGATATTACAAAAGTTACCTTCGGACTACATAAGTCAGCTGGTAATAACTTATAACAGCTATGATTAACATCGACTAGCATAATAAGATAGAAACATATACATATATTAATGAATGTATCAAAAATTTCCTTAAAAAAAAAACCAATACCTCTATAACAAACACTGCCCTAAAAAAACTAAACAGATCACAGCTAAGAGACTTAACAGTCCCTGGCTAACACCCAGCATCCTTAACCCTTAAACTGTCCACATGTAGATCTACGTTCACTCGCGCACTGCTCGAATATTTTGAAAAAAAAATATCTTTTTTTTTTTTTAAAAGAAAGAGCACATTTTATAAACAGGATAAGCTAAAAAAATTTTAGGGCCAGTACTTACCGAGATATAAGCCCGACAAGTTGGTGCTGGATACTCACCTGACGGCAACAACAAGTCCTGCCACTTGCAGAAGTAATGCCGATATACTTTTTTTCTAGTTTTTATTTTAATTTATACAATTTTTATGTTCTGGTAAATTTCAATTTATAATAGTTCTTGTGATTTCATAGCCAATCTTTGTTCTAACACTAATATTAGGTACTGAAATAGTACTCAAATAGTCACAATGACACCAACAGGTGAACAATTTCACCTGCCTTGGTCATTTACTATTGTCTACAAATATATACAAAGTATTTATAGGTCCCAGCAATGTTTTAGACATCCTGGAGTATATATGAAACTCCTTGAAGAATGGTGTTATGACAATTGTCAGATAACTACTGATAAGGCAGTGACATTGATGAATGAATGTGTGCAGGAACCCTTGCTTTGTTTTCACTGTCTGTATCTGTCTATCTATCTGTCTATCTATCTGTCTGTCTGTCTGTATCTGTCTATCTGTCTGTCTGTCTCTCTGTCTATCTATCTATCTATCTGTCTATCTATCTGTCTAGCTCGGCTTATCTGTCTTTGTTTGCCTGCCTATGTGTGCCTGGGTATAATATGAAACTCCTTGACGAATGGTGTTATGACAAGTGTCAGATAACACTGACAGCCAATGACATTGATGAATGAATGTGCGCAGGGAACCCTCGCTTTGTTTTCACTGTCTATCTATCTGTCCATCTGTCTATCTGTCTGTGTCTCTGTCTAGCTCTGCTTATCTGTCTGTCTGCCTGGAGTATATGAAACTCCTTGAAGAATGGTGTTATGACAAGTGTCAGATAACACTGACAGCCCAATGACATTGATGAATGGGAGCAGGGAACCCTCTCCTTGTTTCCACTGTCTGTCTGTCTAGCTCTGCTTATCTGTCTTTCCGTCTGCCTGTGTGTGTGTCTTTCCGTCTGCCTGTGTGTGTGTCTTTCCGTCTGCTTGTCTCAGTCTGAGTGCGGCTCGTAAGCCAACAGGTATACGCGATGCAGAAGTGACAATGCGTATTATGTCTTATATCTACAAGCATTGTATAGGACTTTGCCTGGAATTTTGGGTTATCCTAGGTAATTTACACTATGTATAATAACTGTGTGGAAAATATTGGTATTTTCGAAAGTTGTAATTGATAAACTTTCAATATGAACAGATATCCTTAATGTATTGCTAGTAGCTTAACGTTTATGTGGGTATGAATACAGAACCATCGCACTAGCGGGAAAGAAGCTGGGCAGAGGCAGAGGGAGAGGGAGGCAGTCAGTGAAAACCCGGCCTAGTGACCAGATCCCAGGTAATGGCTGAGGGAACGTGGAGATTACGACCGCCAACCGGACTTAATTACTTCACTTCGTAATATGCAGTGATATCACGTGTGCGACATGTATAAAGTGGGACAATTGGTCCAGGAGGCCCAGTAATAGGGCAGTAATTGTGGAAATGGTGATTGGCGCCGGCGTGGGATGTCAGTTTGAGGCTAACTGAATTCCAGTGAAGTGACCATACGACAGGATAAAGTCGTAAACCCTGATGCTGGGTGGTTTTCGTATTAGAAGAGACTGAAATATGTTCGATGAATATTGTGAAATGGTGAATATAGTGAAACAGAGTTTTAAATAATCAGGGGTGATTGTACAGGGTGGGTCTGGCGTGGGTCAGCCATCCCCATTCGCCATATTGAATGTGGAGAAGATGAACTAACATTATCTCAACTCATCAACTCGAAATACAAGTATCGAGACGGTGAATGTGGATAAACTAGTGGGGCATTAAGCTAGGATATACATAGTGTGTGGTTATACATATAAACAGTAATAAGGTCGGAATAGTGAGAAGATCTGAATCAGCTGCCCGACCAACCACATGTTAACTAACGCCCGGTCTCGTGGGCGTATAAGAGTTCACGGAAATTAATCTTCCTTGACTCGACGGGACAACCCTTACCATCGTGATCGAACAAGACCGCAGGAGCAACTCACCTAAAGCTAAGTACTCAACCTTTGTAACATTCTAAGTCGGCCGATGAGATTGTTATAAATAGTAGATATGCTTTAGCTAGGTCATCGATCTACAATGCACCGCTATGATGCTGTTAATTGGGCGAGTGATGGTCATGTTAACTTAATTGTGTGTCTCTCCTTTTCATTCTACTTGATCAGTCCCTAATCCCCATACAGTCCACTTAAATTTAATCATACCATAATTACTAGTATTATCTACTCAGATTTATTTATACTGGTCCAGAGCATATTGTGGTGAGTGTGAGAACATCGAAGGATGCCCTCGGGTGCGACCAGGAGTGGTAAAGTTTCTCACACACCTTGCTGGGAGTGACTGCGGTAAATTATACTAGTCGGTCATCTCCCGGGAGAGTGTTTGTTGTAAGTGGCGGTGTCCCAGAGGACAATCTCCCACAATTCTCCACAAACTGTACTTATGTGTACATGTGAGAGACAGAGAGAGATATTACAGATATATATAGATAGACAGAGATATAGACAGATAGACATATAGGACAGATAGATATAGACAGATATAGACAGAGATATAGACAGATATAGACACAGAGACAGCCAAAGCCAGCCTGCCGAATATATAAGAACATAAAAAATAAGGAACACTGCAGAAGGCCTACTGGCTCATGCAAGGCAGGTCCATGTCACCCCCAGCTTAGATCAATGACCCACCTAGTCAGGTCACATCCTCTGAAGGAAGGAGCACAGCATCAGACCTAGTAGCACAAGCTAGTCAAGTCCAACTCACACCCACCCACAGCCACTCATGTATTTATCTAACCTATTTTTACTTTCCTCTCTTATAAGGGGAGTGTTAATGCGACATGACATCAGTGAATCCATGGTGTTTGCCACATTATTTGCTCTAGCTGGCACTCAATTGAACTAGTGCTCCCACAAGGTACTAAGTGGTCCCAGATTTTTTTAATACTGCTCACACTGAGGGTGCAGACCCATTCTCTCATGTCTAGGCAACTCAGGCCTATTGCACTAAATTTGAAGGAATTAAAAATAAAACGTAGATCTACGTTCGGAGCAGTACGCGTACAAACGTATATCTACGTTTGGACAGTTAAAGGATTAAATCCATTAACAAAAAGCACCAATATGAAAAACAGTACAGAAGGGGTCAAATAACCAGAGAAAAATCCAAGTGCTACTCATCAATCTTTACCAGCCTGATAAGAAGGTCAAAAAAATTGTATTATGAGAACAGACTGCATAACATAAAGGTGATATGAAAAAGACCTGGAAACCCTATCTGAAATTCTAGGAAATAAAAATATATCCAAAATTAAAACTATCAAATTAACCCCTGTGGTTTAGCGCTTCTATTTGATTATAATAATAATAAAACTATCAAATTATCAAAATCACATGAGCTCCTTCTCCCACCAGCTGAAACAGTAAACAGACTTAATGATTTCTTCTCCACAATAGGAAGGAATCTAGCGAGTAAGATCCCAAGCTCAAACACCTGTCCATCAGACTACCTCACTAACACGTCCCAAATACACTATTCTTAGCTCCAACCACTCTTAAAAATAAGGCAGGAGACATAAATAGCTTACCACCTTTTATGTACAAAAAAGCTTCCAAGGCACTGTCACCAATTATTGCAGCACTCTTCAACAAATACATTGAATCCTCCACCTTCCCATCAATTCTCAAAATAGCGAGGTCACCCGATCCACAAAGGAGGAGATCAAGCAGACTTGAATAATTATAGACCAATATCTAATTTACCTCTGCTCTCTCAAATCTTTGAGAATTAATTCATAGTCAGATCTATTCCTACCTCGTCTCAAACAACATGCTCAACCCTGTCAGTTTGGATTCAGGACAAACAAAAAACTAATGATGCTATTATACATATGCTAGAGCTTATATACACCGGTCTTGAGAAGAAAGAATTCCCACTGGGAATCTTCATTGATTTACGTAAAACTTTTGATACTGTTGACCATGACTTACTGCTCACAAAATTAGCTCACTATGGTATAAGAGGGCACTCACTCAGCTACCTAAAATCATACCTTAGTAATAGAAGCCAATATGTGTACACAAATGGAGCTAACTCTTCCACTCAACAAATTAAAGTTGGTGTCCCGCAAGGAAGTGTCCTGGGAACACTCCTCTTCCTCATTTACATCAATGACCTACCGAATGTATCACAACTACTCAAACCCATATTATTTGCAGATGACACTACATGACTTCTCTCAACCAAAACCAGTCATAATAGCCAACACTGTAAATGCTGAATTACAGAAAATATCTTCCTGGATGAAAACTAATAAGCTTACTCTCAATACTGACAAAACCTATTTCATTCAGTTTGGAAACAGAGCTTCAAATGTCCCACTTAATATAATGCTAAATGGATCACCCATCACAAGACTCAGAGGGAAAATTCCTAGGAATCCACCTTGACAGTAGCCTTAAATTCCAAATACATACAACAAATTTCCCAAAAAAAATTCAAAGACAGTAGGCATACTATCAAAGATACACTATTATGTGCCTCAATCAGCTCTCCTTGCTCTGTATCATTCACTCATCTACCCTTATCTCACCTATGGAATTTGTGCATGGGGATCAACAACATTAAATCATCTTAGACCACTCATCCTCTTTAAGGGGGGCTCCTTGCTGAGGTAAAGAGGCTATTGGTCTGAGGAATTGGACCTCTTGGTCTTCTTCCTCAGACCGAACCTAATTACCCCCCAATCCCCCCTCCCCTATCCCATTTTCCCCATCCTCCCTTTTTTCCTTTCCTCTTCCTCCTCCTCCTCATCATCACTCCCTTATTCCCTTCCCATTTTTACCCTGTAAACTTCTCTCCACAGGCATTCTGGTTCCTAGGTAGGGGGAAGGGTATCGTGGTCCATCCCATTCCATTGAGGTCCTTGGCGGTGGTGTAGTTTGCTGTGGAATCTGGATCGCCTGGGGATGTTCCGATCCCTCTCCGGTCTCCCGGGGGGGTGGCCTTGGGTATCCTTTGGGCGACGGGTGTATCTCTGGAGGCCACCTTTCGGATTCCGGGGGTGGTGGCTGAAGGCGGTATGCTTTGTGGCGGATATCCGGCCGCCTTCTTTTGTCCGCCGAGGTGGCTCGGTGGATGTGAGGTTGCCATCCCGGATTGCTGGTTTACTGGCATGAAGGGTAGGGTATGGCATGGGTTCCATGCAGCATCTGCACTACTTATGGTGTTGAGGTCCTCTTGGGCACGGAGGGGGATTTACGCCCCTTTCATTCCTCCTAGGAGCTATTCCTCCACGTTCCCCCCTTTTTTATATTTTTTTTATTTTTATTTTATTTTCTTTCTTTTTTTCTTAAAAATAGAAAGAAAGAAGTAACCTAACCATGGCTGACCCAATCCATGAACCCAATACCCCCGGGCCCCTTCCTGATACTGCACCTAGTTCTGACCCTACCTCATTACTGGACAACTCTTCGGACAACTCCAATACCCCTGTACCTCTTGCTGGTGCCGGTTTGTCACCTGCTTCAGGTACTGGGGTTCCGACCAGCCCTTTTGACATATCTGACCTTCGCTCTTCTCTGACCTTGATTCCGGCTTCTCCCTCGACGGTGCGGCAATTTTCGAATCGCTCGCCCGTCTCCCATCGGACCACCCAAGGTCCCACACCCAAACGACCAAGACCCTTACATGACGATTCAACTCTTCCTTCTCGTTCATCTCAGAAACTACTAGCACATCACTCACTCCCCTTAGATACTTCATTTCACACTACTCAATGGACAAAGTTTTTTACTCTCAGACCCACTACTCCAACTACCTATCTTTCGGATCATAGTATTGGTAAAGCTCTCCTACACCATGTAGGCAAAGATATCTCTTTTCATGCTCTCAAGAGCGGCACTCGCATCATCAAGGTCCAGAATGCTGGCAAGCTCTTGATCTTTCCCTTCTTACGACCATAGATACTATTCCTATCACTATTGACAAGCATCATTCTCTTAATTCTTGTAGTAGTACTGTCATTTTACCCCACACCATTGTCCAACGGAATTTCCAGACATGTGGTAAAGACATTTTGGAGCAACTTGAGCTCCAAGAACTCCCTATCCTTAAGGTTGAATCTTTTACCCTCCCTGCCAATAAGTGAAGATGTTTTCCTTGCAATATTGCTCATTTAATGTTTGACTGCCGTGAACTCCCACCTTCGGTCTACATTGCAGGTCAACGTTTACAAGTTCGAAAGGTAACCCCTACACCACAGCAGTGTAGAAACTGCTGGTGTTTGTGTCATCCAGCGAAATATTGCAGGTCCATGGCCGAATGCCCAGTCTGTGGTGCCGACGACCATGCCAGTCCTTCTTGTACTTTACCTCCCTCTTGCCTTAACTGTCATGAGGCACATCCATCGTACTCTCGCCGTTGTCAGGTTTACCTGAATGAGCAGGAAATCCGTTGTCTCAAAGAGGCGGAAGGCTTCTCATATGCTATGGCCGTCTCTCATCTACGCATTCAAGGGAGACTTCCCCGTATTTCCTATTCTCCCATTGCTAAACGTCGCCCCACTTCTGGGGTCCCAACTTTTTCGACTTCCTCTGTGGTTCCAACATACTCAGTTACCCCTGTCTCAAATCCTTTTGATGTTCTTGGCTCAGAGGTCCGTACCTCGGCATTCAATACTGTCCACAATCCTCCCTCTACTCACTCGCACAGTTCTGAGTCTACTTGTCCTCCTCCTTCACCTAAACCTCAGCGCCTCCCTTCTTCTCATAAGTCTGGCAAACAATCCCTATTGCTGGGTTCTTCGCCTTTGACTAGTTCTGTAACATGTGTGGAGGTTCATCCTCCTCCTCGTCTAATTTCTTCATCCCCTGTCCCCTCTCAAGTTCCTTCCCTGACTGACCCTCCCCAGGCCACTCCCACTTTTGTCCTTTCCCAAGCCCCTTCAACAGTTTCCTCTTCTATCTCCTCGCCCCCTACTTTAGTACAGTCTATAGACTCCCCAATAGTTGCTCACTCTCCTTCCATTTCTAATGTTCCGCATTCTGCATCTTTGTCTTCCAAAAATCTGGAAGCTATTGCAGAATATATTTCAGAGTCTGGAATGATGATGGACGCCGCTCCATCTGAGGTTCCTCCTCCTCCTCTCTTCTTCGTCTACACCCCTCCTTCCTTCACAACGCCCTCCTCCTTCTCTGATTACAGGTTTTCCCCTGCCTCCACACGTGGACTTTTCTAAACCTAGTCCATAGATACCTCTCACTTCGACTTATATCTTTCTCTCCATAAATCATGGCTTATTTGCAGTGGAATATCCGAGGCCTCAGGGGTAACCAGGGTGAACTTCAGGTGTTGCTCTCCCAGTTTTCCCCTGTTGGGGTCTGTTTGCAAGAACCCAAATTACAATCCACTGTTATCAGGCCCTTTTCAGGCTATGATTTGTTATATTCATTGGATCCTTTTTCCGATGGAACCTTTAACGAAAGTGCTCTTCTTATACACACTGGTGTTCCATACCATCAGCTCTTATGTTCCTTCTTCCTTACATTACACTGCAGCCCGTATCCACTTGAATAAGTGGTATACACACTGTTCTATATATCTCTCCCCTTCGTGGGCATTGTCTATCCCAGATGTTGATTTTCTAGTTTCTTCCTTACCGCCACCCCTTCTGTTACTTGGCGATTTTAACGCACACCATTTTCTCTGGGGAGGTTTGCACTGTGACTCTCGTGGTGTTCAGTTGGAGGCATTTCTTGCTTCTCTACCCCTCCATGTTTTAAATATGGGTACTCCTACCCATTTTGATCCTCGAACTCATTCTTTCTCCTGTATGGATCTCTCCATCTGCTCTTCCTCAACAGTCCTTGACTTCACCTGGTCTGTCCTCCCGGACTTACATGACAGTGATCATTTCCCAATCGTCCTTAAGTCCCCTTTGTTTTTTCCACCTCCTCGTTGCCTATGCTGGCAATTTGACCGGGCGAAATGGGACCTTTACACACATCTTACTGCCTTTCATGAGGTTCCTTCCTCGTCCTCCATTGATGAGGTTTTATATCTCCTTTCATCCTCTGTCTTCACAGCGGCTTCACATTCTATTCCCCAAACCTCGGGCAAGCGTTCTCAGAAGTGCGTGCCTTGGTGGTCTCCTGCTTGTGCTCGGGCAGTACGTTTGAAACGCGCTGCGTGGGGCAGGTATCGATATAACAGAACCACAGAGAGACTCCTTGATTTTAAGCAGAAGAGAGCACTTGCTCGCCGTGTCATATGTGATGCTAAACGCACTTGCTGGCGAGATTACATTTCTACTGTCACTTCGGCTTCCTTGAGTGCAGTCTGGAAGAAAGTGCAGAAATTGAGTGGTAAATTCTCCCCCGACCCGGCTCCTGTCCTTCAGGTTGCCAGTGTTGATATAGCACACCCTCTTGCCGTTGCCACTGAAATTGATAATCATCTTGTCCACATTTCTCAGGGGCTCCATCTATGCCCCTCGTTCCTTTCTTCTAAGTCTGCCAGTGAGTTAAAGCCCTTAGATTTTGCTTCTCTTAGAAAAGAATCTTATAATGTGCCTTTTACCCTTCAAGAACTGGAGGCAACACACACTGCTTGCCGATCATCAGCAGCTGGGGTAGACAGCATACATATTTGTATGCTACAGCATTTATATCAGTCTGCTCTTACTGTCCTCTTTAAGGGGGGCTCCTTGACGAGGTAAAGAGGCTATCGGTCTGAGGAATTGGACCTTTTGGTCTTCTTCCTCAGACCAAACCTAATTACCCCCCTATCCCATCTCCTCCATCCTCCCTTGTTCCCTTTCCTCCTCTTCCTCCTCATCCCTCCCTTAGTTCCTTCCCAGTTTTACCCTGGGAGCTTCTCTCCTCAGCCATTCTAGTTCCTAGGTAGGGGGAAGGGTATCGTGGTCCATCCCATTCCGTTGAGGTCCTTGGCGGTGGTGTAGTTTGCCGTGGAATCTGGATCGCCTGGGGATGTCCTGATCAGTCTCCGGTCACCTGGGGGGTAGCCTTGGGTATCTTTCGGGCGACGGGTGTATCTCTGGAGGCCACCTTTCGGATTCCGGGGGTGGTGACCGAAGGTGGTATGCTTTGTGGCAGATATCCGGCCGCCCTCTCTTTTGTCCGCCGAGATGGCTAGGTGGATGTGAGGTTGCTATCCCGGATTGCTGGTTTACTGGCATGAAGGGTAGGGTATGGCATGGGTTCCATGCAGCATCTGCACTACTTGCAGTGTTGAGGTCCTCTTGGGCGAGGAGAGGGATTTATGCTCCCTTTCATTCCTCCTAGGAGCTATTCCTCCACGTTCCCCCCTTTTTTTATTCTTTTTTTATTTTTATTTTATTTTCTTTTTTTCGTAAAAATAAAAAGAAAGAAGTAACCTAACCATGGCTGACCCAA